>BQNB010055863.1:0-32897 GCA_026074375.1 Tanacetum coccineum
AGCAATTTGATGATGTGTCATGTAATTGGCTATTCTCTTGTTATGAAATCATTTGTGTATTTTGATTTATTTTAATAATGTATATACTAATGTATGCGTATGTAAGTTTGTTACTTTATACATTTACTTTTGTCTTTTTACGGTTCCAAGATACACTGCATTACTTCATCCAAGAATTTGAAATCAAACCTCTTTTTTTTAATTAACTTTTGAGACAACTATTCATTTTCATCTTCTTTTCATTTTCAAATACATCATAAAATTGGTGGCTTAAGATAGATGATATTTTAGTCTTTGCAGTGATCACCAGTTCAAGCGCACATTTGTGTGATTCAAGGTTTTGTATTATTCAATTCACAATATATGTATACAGTTTTCGTAATATGGAATTATCTACAAATAATATGTGTATTGCAGTTCATAGTTATAAGTTTCAAAAACACAACAGTAACATTTTGATTTAACATATGCCAGATCCGAAGCTTACATGGTTTTTTGTAGAAGATTTATAGGGTAAGCGTTTAATATACACAGTATCTCTGTTTACGTATATATTCGTGAGAAGAATAAAAATATTTATTTTTTTAAAAAAATTCTTAAAAAATTCTGAAAAAATTTCATAAGATCGTGTATGTTGGTGCATGAAAAAGTTGTAAAGAAAGTTTTTCTAAAAGTGGATAGTTTTGCCGAAAAAAAATTATTAAAAAAACGTTTGTGCATTAAATCGGTTTTTTGTGCATCAAAAATTCGTTTTTGTAAACTTATTCTTAATATGCAATACCCTTAACCAAAGTTTACCAACTGAGTCAAGCCACTATTTGTTTTCTACTATCCAAAACAATATAATATGGTCAAAAATCATAAGAGGCCTATCATACCATGTTTAAGATATATATCTTTAAAGATATACTTTATAATTATATTTGATATTCATCCAAATCTTTAAAAAACCTAAAATCTAAAATTAATATTTCCATTATAGTTCCCCAACACTTTCTTCACTTATTTTCATTATATATGTCCAACACTTTTTTTGATTTCCTTTGTCTCGATCGCAAGAACTGTGATCCTTTTTAGACCTGTCATTCGTTTCTATTTTACAAAAAACTAACTCACTTTGTGTTTGAACATATAATACTCAAATCATTATTGCCCATATTCATGATTAATAATAAAAACAAGGTTTTTAGCCTGCGCTTCGCTGCGGAGCGCGGGGCGAAATGGCGTTGAGTCAAGAGGAATCTCGCTTGTGTCTCGCTTGAAAAAACTGAAATGAAATATGTAGAATGAGTAACTTAAGTGAGTTACAAAAGCATATGTATGTGTCCAGATTTAAGCATGTACCAAAATCATATTAGTTCTACCATAAACGTCAACATGAAGGGCGACAACTACCAACAGTTTGTTGTGTATGAGTTGTTTTTTAACCATCATGAGCTCTGTCTGCTGATACGGTGATACCTATAAGTGAAAACATAACAATGTATCGTTAAACATGTTGTCATAAAGTGATCAATTTGGAATAAAAAACAGAAGAGTCTGGCATATGAGTAGAAACAATAAAAAGAAAACAAATATGCTTTTAGTAGCCTTAAGATGTCATTCATTAGGCAGGCAATTTGTTTCATTAATATGCATGTTTATGGACTTATCTTGCTTAACTTTTCAGCTAGTCTAGTTTTGGTTTCACCAACTGGTATCCTTACATTTGTGTATTTTGTAAGGACACAACTGGTTTTCACACCATAAAGTGTTTAAATGCAACTGCTATATACTTGTTGTAACTCGCATCTACCTGGATTTCCTGCATTATTATCCAATCTCAAAACTGTTACTTAATTCAACACGACCCTTAATTTATTAATGTAAATGTTATTTGATCAAAGGATATTACCTTCTAAAAGTGCATCACAAACGTCCTTAATCGCCACATTTAGTGGCCAGAAAGTAAAATTCAATGTTCTACGGCATTGTGATTATAGAATCTGTGCCGTTTGTTAGGCAGACCTTCGTGCGCTGCACCTGAACCCCAACAAAACCTACATATAACACGACAAAATTAAACCCATTCCTCTCAATAAAACTCATTTTAATCTCCTTAAGATCTATAATAACAGTCCATGCAAGTCCTTCTAAATAAACTATAGATTATATTATTGTATAGTGTATAAAAAAGTGGTTACTTCATCCAATGAAATCTAAAATGGTCAAATGTCAAGTGCGTTGTCAATACCAATAAACATTAATGAAACCGATGTAACATGCTAAATTTGCCATTGAAAAAAACCACTTAGCCCATCTTCATTTCATACACTTTTTTATTCTTACATCGGCCTACTCAACAGCTATACTTAAGAGATGAGTGGTAAAAGAAAACCCGCCGGACTTACCATTTTGCCATCTCTACTTGTTCCTTATTAGTAATGTAAACTAACCTGAAAGGATGAACGTTGGTCGTCTTCTTCTACTTTGTCTTTCCTTCTGTTACACTTTCGTACAGAATTCTCCACATCTAGTTCCTTTTTCTAAAAAAGTAGGACAATGTTAAAAATTAGGTTTCAACCAAATGGCTCTTTTCTTGTTTCATTTTTATGCAAAAAAGTAGAATGTATGACCTAATGAGCTTTAGGTTTCCGCATGTACAGTTAAGAATCATCAACTTTGATTTTGCTCTTGCAATCTGAGTTGCATTCAAGAAGTCCAAGACCAAATTGATTTTTGGTTAAATCCTTTAGATCACGACCACTATTGTGATAAGCAGCTTGTACTTGGTGACATGGCCAGTCCTTTTTCAAAGTTTGACATCCACATCTTACTATAACCTGTTAAAAAAAAGATTAAACCAATGTAAGAAGATAAAGCAAAAAGCTTAACAACTTGAACTTATTACCTTTTTTAGCGAGTTTTTTCTAGGAGATAGCATTGACCCAACAGACGTATTTCGAGACATAAATAGTTGTGCGTTTTGAAAGCTTCTGCATAACAAACATCTTATGTTGGAAATACTAGAGGAAAACGTCTGCTTAAGAAATTGGACATAAGGATTTACAAAGAATTGCAAGTTTAATTGTGGCAGGGTCCACTACATGAGTGGAAAGGTGTCTACTCTTTTTCAGATAAGGTATTGTAATATAAGCACTCAAAAACATGAACCATAGCAACATAATGACATGACCACTTGATTAGCACCTTGTAAGGGGGACATTATCATAGCAACACAATGACATGACCGCTTGATTAGCACCTTGCAATGGGGAAATTCTTCAGGGGGGGCATTTTAAGGGACATGGTTGTTGAAATAAAGGTTCTCTCTCTTGTAACAATTCAAAACTTACAAAAAAGTTGGCATTTTTTTATGTATAAAAGGAATCACATATTGATACAATCACAATATAAAATATAAAAGATGTAAGGAAGCTAACCCGTTGGCAAGGTAGACTGCACTTTTCACATTGCTCGCCTGATCCAGAAATCTTAAGGGCGTGACAGGTTTTAGTGCAAACATGGTTGCCATATGGTAGAAGGTTTCCACAATAATTATCACATGAAAACGTTGCTTTATTTTAGCAGACGTCTTCATAACAACAATAAAAGGTTTTAACTTTTTTTTTCTATAAAACAAATGATGTTAAAAGCTTCAAAAGAAGTGTGCAAATCACTTACAGTCAACTTTCTACAATGGATCTTTTTGGGTTACATATTACTTACAGGCCAAAAACTCCAATCTACTCTGTCACATGACTTGAGTTAGATTTTATCTCTAAGGGTCAAACGATTAACACAAAATGTTGAACTAAAGATGACACCTTCAAAACTCTTCATAATATCCTCAATCTCAGAATTTGGATCATTTTTATCTCTAGAAGCTTGATCGACCGAGGTTTCTGGATTTTTCTAGAGTGAAACATCCGTTTGGATTTCACTTAAATTCTCTTGATCATTTACGGCTTCTTCTACGTCTTCATTCTGCACAAATGGCTCAGGCTTTTGTAATAGTGCAACATCCTTTGGTTCACTTTAAACTATCTGTAAGCTAATAGGTTCTGCTACATTTTCTTTTCCAAAAATGGTGCTGGTTTCCTAACCATGGTCATATCAGTAAGCTCGTTCTTCTCCTGTTTATCTATTCAAATTTATATGGATAAGTTTGGTTTCTGAAACATTGCTGGTAAACCTTCATCATCTTCTTCGAAAGTAGTTGGTTTTCGTAACTCCACATTTGTGACACTCAGGATAGGAGTATTTGGAGCCATCGATAAGGTCTGATTTAGTCTTTTTTACTTTGGTTATTACCGATTATCACCACTTCTCTCAAGTTGGACACCTTTCTTGGGTGCCGGTAGAGTCAAAGTATGCCCATTAAGCGCGTCATTTGCTTCAAACTTTACACCTTTTTTGGGTACAGGCCTAGGTAAATTTAGTCCATCAAGTGAGTCATTTGCTTCAAATTTGACTCCTTTCTTGGGGACAGGTCGGGTCAAATTCACACCATCAAGTGAATCATTTGGTTTCTTTCTTATGTCAGAAACATCAAATGGAACCTCCTCTATGTCCGTGAGGGCTTTCATGCCCTTCTTATTGTACAATTTCTTGATTTCCAAGGAAGACAATTCTGGGTTAGTTTTTCTACCAATTATCTGCACAGAAAACAATATTTTAGATAGAAAGTCAAAAGCGTGGCAAACGTTAGTCGCCAATACTAATAGATGAGTTATTTTGAATCTAAAAAGGATAAAACCTGAAATTTATTCGATATCTTTCAGCATACGCATTTCGAGGAGTCGTGGTTGAAGCTGAAACTTTGCAGACAGATGATACTCCTAACAGTAAAAACCCAAAACGTAACCATTGACGAAATAAATAGCATAGCAATATGTGGAAGGTAAGACACTAAATTACAAAAAGCTACTATTGCCTGTTACCTTCTTTAGGAGAACGCGTAAATTGTTCGAGTTTCCAGCAGTCGGGTGCGGAACTATGCCGGTATTTTGAGCAGTTGCACATGCGTCCTTTATTACCATGCGTTTTTCCACATCTCGCCAAAGGCATGATCACCTGACTAATTTCACTTGCATTCTGGCGTGCAACTGCTCGCTATGACCTGTGTGAATTATCAAACAAACCATACATAAACAGCATATACAAATAACTAAGATTTCCACAAAAGCGACAAAGATAGCCCAAAAACGCAAGCAGTTTAAAATCGTCAGACATAAACAACATATTACCATCTGTTAGAAGTTTACGTGGTTAAACCTCACGGTTGGAAAATTCGTACTGATTTATTATGGTGGATGACGTGTGATTAATGATGGTTAATAAAGTACCCGGAGCAGCTTGTTCGGCCCGTTGGCCCTGTAATTATGTGCGACACAAATGAAAGACAGTCTATATAATTATGGAGCAATATATATGAGACACTATTAGATTAACTCTAAGAATTGATAGGACCACCTTACCTTTGATTGGTCCAGAAAAGTTTTGTGCGCCAGGAAAAAGGATGAACCAACAAAAGCCCCAGCGAGGTACAACTTCAGTATAATTTTAGGGCCAAACTTTTCTTCAATCTATTGAACAAATAATTGGGAAGCAATCAAAAATTGTGTGAAGTTGATGTAACCAAGACCTACTTCCTACTCCTACTTAAAGTACTATGGTAAGAGAAGGCGTTTGGCAAACAATATATTTTTAGAACTTATAGTCTTGTAACATAAGTTATATATTGGGGAATTTGCTTAAACATGACCAAAGGTTTGTTTAATAAAAAATTCTAAACATGGTCCAAAGGTTTTTATAAAAATAATGATTCTTTGACTGTACAACTTTAAAATATTATTGATATCAAGATTTGATAATTCACTAAACGTATACCATATTCATCGACAATGTCAGTTGGCACAACACATATACAACATATAGCCAGCTTATATTTTGTGCTCATAAGCCAAGAGAAATGGCAGTCGCCACACAAAAACAGTTACCCGCAAACAACCATAACTTATAAATGTCGGCCACATATTTGCAGCAAACCGAATATGCAAAACAAATGTGAGACGGCACAACTTAAGATTTATGTTCATAAGACAAGCAAAACACCATTCGGCATCATGGTCTCAGCCTCGGCCAAACATGTCCAAAATCCAACCAAACACACAGTATCAGATTTTTTACACTTTCCTTGTTATTATTTTTTCGAGTTAAGCCAAAAGAAGCTATCTACTTTAATATTTTCATCCATAAAGATCATCTCGCACACACCCATTCAGATTAAACATAATTAAACCCAACCCCATAAAATTCCAACTTAAACATAATTTCAGTTTAACAAAATCCTCAAAAAAAAACCCAAATCGATATTCGAAATTAAACAGAATTAAAAACAAACTTATTATAATTCATGTGCTGGATCTTGTTATACCTTTATATTAAAGGGCAGATGCTTATCTATAATACCCGACCATGCTTATGTGTAATACCCAAGAAAAATAGATGAAGAAGAGAGACCCCAAATCTAAGCAAATAAACCCCAACCCCAAATATAATCACGATCGAATCACCGTTTTAGACACCGATTGTTTTGTGTGTGTGGTTATGGTTTGTGTGTGTGGTTTTCTAAAACTGCGGATGGTTTGAGAGAGAGAAAACGAGATATAAACACGTACAGTACACGTGTATCAACAGGAGGTAACCCGGGAATTAGTTTTATTATAACCCGGGTCGGACCGGACGGGTACATTCAATGCATTAACCCGGCACCGAGAGGCTTAATAAATTTGGCACGAAAAATGCATTTATGATGCCTCGGGATGACAATCTTGATGGTTAATATATAAAGGTATAATGTAAAACGAACAAAAGCTTGTTCAAATATCTAATGGTGGAGCTCGTTTAATTTTTTTGATCCGTTTCATTCCAACACATGAACTACATTTTGAGATATAAAAATTTTAATCAAAGATGTTTGCATTTCTATGCTTGAGTGAATTTATGAAATTTAGCTTGAGGTCTAATAATCAAAACTACATAGTTTTGAAAGAATACGATGTAGTTTTGGTGAGTTTTGCATATAAGCTTATATGCCTAACAACCTCATATTCACTTTACTCATTTTATAAATACATATTTTATAAAGAGGAGAGTTATATTGGATACCAAAAAAAAGGTTAGATACCAAGGGACTCATCCCCATCATCCATCTAAAAAGAAATCAATGGCTGAGATTAAAAGGATTTTATTATTTCACCTATTTTTTAAAACTTAAATATCTCTTAAACCGTTAGTCATTAAGCGAAAAAAATATATCATCACAACGAGCATTTAGTTATCTTTCCAAAGATATCCACTTTGATATACTTTCGACAAATTTTTTTTTTGTTTTTTCACGTCTTTTTTCGTTTTCAACGTTTTTTTTCGTTGTTGAAACTTGCATGAAAATATCATATGTGATTAAACACTAATTTGAATATTCGTATAAAATCATATATGATATAACACTAACACCGAATTATATGTGATTGCATTAAACTTAAATATATATGATTTAACACTAATATCATATATGATTTTATCATGTGTGATTTATCAGTAATATCATATATTATATAACACTAACATCGAATTACATGTGATTGCATTAAACTTAAATATCATATATGATCCAACACTAAAATCATATATGATTTATCATATGTGATTTATCAATAATATCATATATGATTTAACACTAATATCATATATGATTTCCCATGCAAGTTTCAACAACGAAAAAAAAGACAAAAAACGAAGAAAAAAAAACGTAAAAACGTGAAAAAAACGAAAAAAAATATCCATCGAAAGTATATCAAAGTAGATATCGATAGAAAGATAATTTAACGCTCGTCGTGATGATATATTTTTTTCGCTCAACGATTAACGATTTGAGAGATATTAATATTTGAAAAAAAAAGATGAAAATGGTTTTTGAGTTTAATCTTATTTATTGGATCAAGATGGAGGGTGGGGATTATTCTCTTGGTATCCACATTAAATTTGGTATTCAAATTAACTTAAATCTTTTATAAATACGTATTTTATATTTTCATTCGATAATTAAGCAGGGTGGAACATTGGACGGAAAAAACCTAATTGAGATTAAACCACTATATTATTCAAATCAAATCCTAAATTAGAGTCAAATGTTGTTCAGTGTCATTAATCTTTATAGTATAATATGCATGTAACTTTAAACCTGCTTCAAATTATTAACTTTACTTGTCTCCTGTTTTCTTTACAGACTCACATAAACAATCTTAATAAGGTATGTTCTTTTCCTCTCCATACATCTTTCTGATTATTTGTTTTTGACAGCCTTGAGACAGTTATCGCAAGGTTAAAAATTTAAATTTGCTTCAAATTATTAACTTTACTCGTCTCCTGTTTTTTTTACAGACTCACATAAACAATCTTAATAAGGTTTGTTCTTTTCCTCTCTATACATCTTTTTGATTATTTGTTTTTGACAGCCTTGAGACAGTTATCGCAAGGTTAAGAAATCATGAAGTGACTGAACACACGTGTACTAGCTGTTGCCATATGTGGTTATAATCTCAATTGATTAATAAGTACTTGATTGCTCATTTAATTTTTTATTTCACGTAATTAATTCTTAGGCCAAACTGAGTGGAAATGTTTCATTGTCCATTTATGCAAACACATAGAAAAGAATTGTTGTGTCACTGTTT
The DNA here is from genome assembly GCA_026074375.1 of Tanacetum coccineum. Lineage (NCBI taxonomy): Eukaryota > Viridiplantae > Streptophyta > Magnoliopsida > Asterales > Asteraceae > Tanacetum > Tanacetum coccineum. Next base: position 8,721 of record BQNB010055863.1, read on the forward strand.
TATATAATTTTATGTTATCACTAATCTCTCATTTGATGTATGTCTGCAGACTGCGGCAGAATATGAAAAGCGTAGAGAAAAATTCACCAAGGAGTTGGAAATTGTTTTTGCAAACGTGGTATGTCAATTGTTACCTGTTCGTTGACTTCATATTAGTTGCATAGTTAATAAAAAGGATCGAACACAACTTATGAATTTAAAGCTTGACTAATTAGTACAAATTCTACTTCGTATTCTCCGCAAGTGATGGCTGTGATTGCAGATTTCATGCTTGTTTTCCTTCCTTCCTCTTCGACCTGCAATATCTCTCAATGTTGGACACCTTGCCAAATTCTTTTATAACTGCCCTGATAACGCGTTATAGGTTATATCTACTCCATATTTTACTTCTAAATAAGCTAAATTAATAGTTATCATATGCATAAAATCATATCATTGTATCTTCATATGTTTTTTCAGACTGCTATTGGTGGAGCATCATATTCATTACTTCAAAGATTTGGGGCTATTGCGGTATGAACTTTTGTACACTTTACGAAAATATGTGTCGGTAAATATTCACATATCTAAATTTTGATTAATTGATTTCTCAACATAACGGGGCTAAGCTTTTTGGCGTGGGCACTGCATCATCACTGGTATTTTGTTATTCCTACGTATATGCTAAACTGTTAATGGCATTAGCAATAAGGATATACAATGAACAAAAATTGCCATAAAGACATACGGTACGATGCTCACTCCTAAACTTAAATTTCAATAGCCTGACAAGAGGCCTGGTGTTTATTCATACACCAAAAAGAATTGAAAATACATACCATGTACTGATTGTAATATATTTGAGCATTACACTGAGAGTATATTAAATTTAGTAAGCATATGTAGTTGTGGCGTTTACGTTGGCAGTGTCATTTCACAATCATTTTTCTTACATGATTTAATTCGTGCTTAATTGCACAATTTGCATGTCTTTTGTTATGAACCATTGGTATTCCTAACAAATATGATGGCTTACGAAGAAACTCGAATGGATATCAACGAATACTATGTAAGTTTTTATCTTCTTTTTTCTTATAATGTCGTCTTCTACGTTATCAAATTATCATTAACTTGTCTTCTTTCATGCGGACGTTGAAGGTCAGACACATTACACTTTTTATCTATTCATTAGTATTATAAGGTGATTTTTTTGTGAATTATTGTTAATCCTTTTTGGAGAACATGTCGAGAAGACCATCAAAACAACTTATACTACGAACCCCCATCGATTATGCATGTAAGTTTCTCACAGCGTTTAGTCTTCTGTGATAGTATTATCAATATTTTGATACGAACCAGTATCGATTAAGAGATAAAAAGTGAGTGATCCTATTGGCAAGCTGAGAATGGGGGATGTAGTGGAACTAACTCCAAAGATACCCGACAAGTCAATAATAGAAAAAAGAGAAGAAATTCAACATATGTATGTACGAGAGTGGGCTTATAAATAGCATGCATAAAGTAAACATCTCAGTTACGAGAACTTGTGTGATTGCTTTGATATTTTTAAAACTGTGTTCAGGCCGAGCTACAAACATTGTCTAAAAAAGGTTTTATGATTCGAACCCACCCGTCGGGCGGGTTATATTACTAGTGTATATATATATATATATATATATATATATATATATATATATATATATATATATATCATAATTCCTGTTGGATCGTAAATTCTTGATAGTGCAAAAATCAGATATACCAAATCTATAAGTTTTATTGATTAATCAATCTAAAAAGTCATCATCATTGTTTGTACAATAATAATAGTCACTCCTCCCCCTCACTCATTCTCTCTCAACCTTCGAAGAGGCGCGCAGAGAGATATAGATTTAGATGTGTCGGTTCATGGAAAAACCGATTATGTTCTCTTCAGTTTGTTACTGCCAAAAGTGGCGGTTTGTTTCCATGCGGGGTATTCTCTTTTTATTCGGTGTGATTATCTGTGGGTCGGGTTTGACCCGGTTTGACACAATATTCTCCCGCCTTATCACAAACGGTGCATTGTAGTTCTTTTAGTTCCGATGAGCTGTCTCATTGTTAGAAATTGATCTTCGGAAGTTGCCTTTGCGGTATGTCAGCGCTTTCTGTAATCTTCCGCTTACGAATTCTACCTGGATGTCGTCTCTTTCAACGCATTCTCTGATGAAGTGGTATTTCGTATCAATGTGCTTGCTTCTTCCGTGAAAGACTGGATTCTTCATTAATGCTATGGCTGATTTATTGTCAACCAATATAGTAATCTTCTCTTCGTCCGAATGTGTAAGTCTGCTGAGTAGTCTTTTAAAACAATATTGCTTGCGTCGCCTGCTTGCTGTTGCTGCGTATGGAATTCTGATTTCGCAAGATGATATGATTCAGTGGATTGTTTCTGAAGTGCCTCCGTAAGTGGTGATTCTCCATAGTAGAATATTATGCCTGTAGTTCCTTTTCCTTTTTTGAGTGTTGACTCCGTAGCGGTGTTCGCTGTGTTAGACATATATCTTGTTACCTCCGTTATGCTTGTAGGTGATTCCATAATCCTTTGTTCCTTTCACATAGCGTAGTACTTTCTTTATGGCCTTCATATGCTGTTCCTTTGGTTCTTGCATAAAACGACTAAGTAATCCTACTGAATAACTTAAGTCGGGTCTTGTGTGAAGCAGATATCTTAAGCATCCAATTAAGCTTCTGTATTCGGTCGAGTTAACCATGGTTCCTTCAGCGGTCTTCATTAGTCTTGTTCCTGGATCCATTGGTATGATTGTCTCGTTGCTTTCTAGCATTCCAGCTTCCTTTAATATCTTCCTTGCGTAGGCAGATTGCTTTATAGATATGTCACCTCCAGATTGTGTGACTTCAATGCCAAGGTAATAGGCTAGCAATCCTAAATCGCTCATCTCAAAAATCTCCTTCATTTGATCCTTAAATTTGTCTATCTCTCTCTTAGGTGTGCCAGTGATGATTAAATCATCCACGTAGACTCCTACTAAAAGGATCGATTCTCTTTCTGTTCTTGTGTAGATGGCTTGCTCCAGTGCGCATTTCTTGAAGTCTAGTGATTTCAAGGTGTGATGTTCCAAGCTCGCGGTGCTTGTCTTAATCCATATAATGCTTTTATAAGTCTGTAGACTTTTCCATTATCCTTTCTTTTGACAAATCCTTCAGGTTGTGTGACGTACACTTCTTCTTGTAAATCTCCATGTAAGAATGCAGATTTTACGTCAAGGTGATGTACTTGCCATTTGTTGTTAGCTGCTATGGCGAGTAGTAACCTGATGGTTTCCATTCTTGCTACTGGTGCGAATACTTCTTCAAAGTCTATGCCATGCTCTTGTATGTAGCCTTTTGCTACTAACCTAGCTTTATGCTTGATTATCTTCCCGTCTGCATCTCTCTTGGTCTTGAATACCCATTTCAAACCAATTGCTTTGTGACCAGGTGGTAAGGATGTTAATCTCCAAGTGTTGTTCCTATTGATGGAATCTAATTCATCCTTCATTGCTTCTATCCATTTTTGGTCATTTGATGCTTCCTTATAATTCTTCGGTTCATCCTCAGCCAGTAATAATTCCTCAGTATTTTCATATATATCAGTCAAGGTTCTATAACCTCTTATTGGTGTATGATCAAAGTGTGATTGTGTTTCTGTAGTTGTGGGTATGCCATCGTCACTTTGATTAGGTGTTGTTTGGGAATTTATTTGAGGTGACCTCGTAAGTGGTGTGTGAAGTGTCTCTGCGGGTGAGTCTGCTAATGGTGAGTCATATCCATCATCATCGTTGTAAGGAAAATCATTGTCTTCTTCATTTGGGTGATTTTCTAGGTTGTGATGGTCATGTTTTTCAAGAATTTCCTATTCTGGGAAATCGGTCCCTTCTGCGTTCGTCGTTTGTGTTAATCACCTAAATATTTACTCCAATCCCATTTCTTTTCATTCTCTTTAAACTTCACATCCCTCTATAAACATATCCTTTGTTGTTGTTTGATCAAACAATCGATAGCTTTTGATCCTATGCTGTTTCCTAGGTATACCATTCTGATGCTCCTGTCATCTAACTTAGTCAAATGTTGTGATGGTACCTTTGCATATGCTATGCATCCGAAGACTCTTAGGTCTTTTAGGTTTGGCTTCTTTCCTTTAATAGCTTCGTATGGAGTGATGTCTTCTAGGGCTTTCGTAGGAACGCTGTTTAGAATGTATATGGCATGTCTAACAGCTTCAGCCCAAAAGTCTTGTGGCATTTCGGTTGCCTTCATCATGCATCTCGTTGTTGACATGATAGTCCTATTTCTTTTTCTACTACTCCATTTTGCTGGGTGAGTAAGGGCAGCTGGTATAAGTTGTCGTGCTATGCCATTTTCCTTGCAATATTGTGTGAATTCATTCGAATTGAATTCTCCTCCACGATCCGTCCTAAACATCTTCAATGTTGTCCTTAACTCATTTTCTATTATTTTCTTGAATTCCTTAAAAGTATCAAAAGCTTGATCTTTTGTATTTAAGAAATATGCCCACATATATCTTGAGTAGTCATCGACTAACAAGAATATGTATCTTTTGCCAGAAGGTGTTGGTGGTGAAATTGGTCCGCACAAGTCTCCGTAAATTAGATCTAGTGGCGATTTTGTTAGAATTCTACCTTTCGGCGGCACGCTCTTCGGGAATGCCCGACCCCCGCACCACCCGTCCACCCTCGCCCCCCACCTGTTTGCTTTCCAACTAAACAAACATCACAAATTTGTGTTGTATGTTTGATGGCAGGTACTCCATGAACTAAGTCCTTTTGGTTCATAGTTTTTAGTGACTCAAAGTTGAGGTGTCCTAATCATCAGATGTGTGTGTATCTCTCACCATCGCGCCAGTGTCGCTCAGATTTGCTAATAGGCAGACAGGCTCCCTATCTTTAAAATAGCCCTTATAGAGTCTGTATCTTTTGGTCTTGGGACTGTGTGATGTTGTACTCTCCGCTCTCGACGATTGTTTATGGTGTGTTAATCTCGTCGTAATTTCGTTATCCTCCATTTCTACTTTGCAGCCAATTTCTGTGAATTGTCCAAGGCTTAAAAGGTTGCTTTTCAGGTTGGGTACAGGGAAAAAAATTAGACGTGTGAGTTAATTCTTCTGTTTCCCATCGTCGCATTTAATTATGTTGAACCTTTTCCCTTGATTTCAATATATGAGCCATCTCCAAATTTGACTCTCCCACTACATTTCTGTATAGATTCTGTTGAATGATCTTCTCATCCTGTCAAGTGGTTTCTTGCTATTTATCCAAGTACCATTGACTATCCTCATTAGTTGTCTCTTTATATCCTTGACATCTTCCTCGGTTTGTAGCGAGACTTCTAGGCTTACTACTTCTCTGTCTCTATATATAGAAAGTACTCGTCATTATAGGGTTGGTTCTAGTTCTTATTCTACTAGTATTTGATCTCTCGTGCGTCTTTGTCCTCTGTTGACAATTAGAGCGCAATATGCCCCTAGACTTATTGCATTGATAGCATAGTCTGTTGCTAGGATCGTGCTCTAGTTTTCCTGAAGTTGTTTTTATCATCTTTCTTAGAAGATGGCTATCTTTATTTTTTTTCTCTCTAAATTTATCGTGGTTTTAATTGTGAGAATATTTATATTTTCACGGACCACGCTCCCCTAAAAATTACTTTTTTTTTCCTCTGTTATCATGTGTGTGAAACATCATGTTTCTCTTGATCGGTTCACATTGCTTCCGCTTTCTTAAAGCTAAATCCTTTCCTCATATGCCTTAAGTCTACAATCGCTTCTTATAAGGAACATTTTCACTCTAAGTTGAATATTGTTCTATGGATGAACTATTTGCAAATTAACCTATCGGGTATGCATTTTTTATAGTTTGCGTAATAAGGTGGGCTCATTAGAAATGTGTAGTCCTAAACCAGCCGGCTTTATTTGCGAGTCTTTAGTCGTGGAAATGTTTTGCGGTAAGGTGTCTATTGTTTCGTCTCCTTTCATATGTAATAACTTAAATTCAGGATTGTGCTCGTGTATTGTGTAATCTCGCTTGTTGAGACTCGTTCTCACCTAAGTGATTTGGTTTTTAAGGCGGTCTCCATATTTTCTTTCGCGTGTGTTTTATGTTTGGTAAATTTGAAAGTAGTTGTTCTTCGGGTAGGCCTGGTTGGTATAGAAAAGCAATGGCAGTTTTGTCTTTTCTATTATCTTCTACGGTTTTGTCATTGGGTTCTATCATTTCCCATAAACCGTTTGCTTCAAGGATTATTTGCATTCGAATTGCCCATAGTGAGTAATTCGAGGGTTTTAATAATGGACATTGAAATTGAGGTGTATTAGTGGTGCTAAGTTCCTTCTTAGACGTGTCTCCACTATCCTTATCCTTCGTCATATCTCTAGGATATCGCAAAATAAAATCTCCAAAGAATATAAATCCCTAACACTAAGTGTCGGATCTTCCTTTTTTCTGTGAGTACTCTTATTCTTGCCTTAATGGCCTTATTCTTGAGATTCTTATTTTTCCCAAAGAAAAATATCTAAGGTTAATTACTCCTTACAAATTATTTTCTTAAAAATATAGTAGGCACTCTTAATTTTTGTCTACTATCTATATCCTAGTTTTAGGCAGAAAAATGACTAATCTTCTAGTCAAGAGGGGAATATAGCAATTGCCTAAAAGTTTCTATATCTAATAATCTGATATAGATGATATGGAATAAAAGAGGGTATGTTTTGTAAATTCAAAACCTGATAAGGGTACGTAATGTAAACCCTTAATAATCAACCACTCTTCCTGCTGAACCGTTCTTTTATATTGCGCCTCTTTCTCCTTTATTTGTTCGACTCTTTCGTGTGTTCGAACTTGGCGGCTGCGGTTCCTGTTTTCGTCTCCGGTGGTGTTAATCCTCCGGTGATGATGGCGGTTTATCTTCGCCTCTCCTCCTTGTGTTCTTCAACCACGATTTCTTTCCCTGATTTACGAAATCACAATTATGGTTTCGTTTTTAATTAGGGATCTGATAAAACTCCACCTAATATGGGGTTTTCTCTTGATGGCAGAATCGGTATTCGATTCTAATTGGGATTTATGGAATGGATCTACAAAGAGGTGTGTTCGTTCCTTTTTGTTGATTTAATTTTGATGTATCCCTGTTTGATGACTTTGCCTCAATCAAGAGTTTGTGGTTTTTCTTCTTGTTTCGAATCAGAAAAAAAAGATTTTTGGGACTTCAAAATCCAAATAATCTTTCTTGAGGATGAAACCCTTCGTTGCCAGTGATTATATCACTTTGGTGGTGTCGCCGGTTTTACCCTGTGATAGATACGCCTCCTGCGTTTTGTTCTTGATTCGGGATGAACACAAAAAAATGGTATATGATGATTTTGGCCTGATCAACCCAAAAGCTCTGATGCCAAATGTTGGATCGTAAATTCTTGATAGTGCAAAAATCAGATATACCAAATCTATAAGTTTTATTGATTAATCAATCTAAAAAGTCATCATCATTGTTTGTACAATAATCTTGTCTATATATAATAAATGAAGAGGTGCGAGTCAATAGATGTGTCGGTTCATGGAACCGATATGTCTCTTCAGTTTGTAACTGCCAAAAGTGGCGGTTATGTTTCTCCTGCGGGTCCTATTATTCCGGTTGTGATTATCTGTGGGTCGGTTTGACCCGGTTTGACCCAATAATTCCTACATTAAAACATCGATTCCATCCATAACAAACATTATCCTTTAGTGGGATTGATTTTGTTGTTATTAACTTTGTTGTTTATTTAAACACTGACCAATCATCTGGTTGTTTCTGTTTTGGATGACCAAGTATTTGTATTTTACTTGAAAGTTGAAACAGAACACGAGTCTATGACATAAACAAATTTCGGAATCACGAGTCTATGGCATAACTTCAGACCCAGGAGTCACATAATTGGGCCTTCTCAATGTTTCAACCCATCATATCCGAAACCATGGACCGAACCGATTGACCCGATGAAAGACCGAGCCTCCCCGAGTGCCCATCGGTCCGGTCTCGATCCTTATAAATTGGTGTTCTCGGTCTTTGGGTCTGTTCTGGTCGGGTTTGGCCCCGGTCCGGGTTTGACCCGATGCTCACCCCTATAATAAACGGTTCAATTTGTTCTTTGAAATGTGTTGTGAATGTGTAAGTTTTGTGGAGGCTTAGTCGGTGTTCGATGAAACGTGTAATATAAATTAGTTCAGCATGTTGTATGTTTTATATTGTGTGTGATTTAACTTTAATGTGATTTAAATAAATTGATTCTTTTTTAGTTAACATCCTTTATCGTGAGCTGATTATTTTAACCCATTTTGCAGCGACTTATATAAGGATTACAATATGAATTAAATAAGTTTAAGATGCTGGAACAAGTTACATTTTTCAGAGAGCGGGTATATTTGAAGGTATGTGTTTCTCTAGAATTAAAGATACTAATAGAAATAGTGAATAATTGTTCACATGATGAATTTGGGGACAATTGTGTTCTTTTTTAGTAGGTTAATAAGCATAAGTTGTTTGGTTTTACACAAGCACCTAAAAGAACTTAATATCTTTACCAACCCCTTTATGTTACTTGAATACTTTGTGGTTTGTTTTATAATAATTTTAACAGATAAATAGTTTATAAATTTTATTTACTAAAGAAGAATTGTTAGGACAATGTATGTAGGACCATATCGTATGGATACATTGCAATTGTGCGATGTTGTATACATAGATGAAGAGAAAACAAACGAGTTTCTCTAAACTAATCGCAAGTTTCAATATATTTATGCGGCTATATAGTTTATTTAAGGTATAGTTCTTTGGCTTTCCTCTAAGGATATGTCGAGATTCATATTTTATGAATATATGAAATGATATTTTATGTATGGTTTTGTTAATAAGGTTATGGTCATCTAAAAAAGAAGTATACTATTTCAAACCCGATATGAAGCTGCAAGAGATCTATGATTCAGAATATGTTCATTGTTTGACTGGTTTTTTCAAGGGTGGTGCTGCAACTATAGTTTATACATTGCTGCAACTATTTTTTAGATGTTGTGAATTGGCTAGAAGTGTGTGTTTAAATGCCTTTTATGAATTTTTTTTCGACCAACATTAACTCCTCTATATAAAAGTAGGTGCTATATCTATCTATCTATATCTATTTTCTTCTCATGGCTCGAATTTTGCAATCTAGACAGTGCCTTATGATATTTAGATCTTAGATAACCTCCTGCAAGTAAAACATGTCAAATTTGAGAAGATTTTAATAAAATAGTTTAGTTTGTTGAGAAGATTTAGTGAAACATTCTGACAAAATATGTCAAATTATAGTGTTTTCATATGTAATGATTCAGTTCACACATCGTTTGTACTAACCAATCTTGGCCAACTTTCTAACTAGCCATGCCCCTAGATTTACATTCATATTATGTGGAATTTCATGTCTAGCGATGTTTAGTGTAAAATTATTGCAAATTATATCCGTGTCCTGTTTTCGCCCGATTCATTTTAGCAATTTATATGGTATTGACCCGCAAACTTGACATATATTATATTGCTCCTTATTGATTATTAAGGCGATTATAAGCATTAAAATTGAAACCTTTTACGAAACCTTTTTTTACACGGACTATGCTACATTGATTTATGGTCGGGGTAATTTCTAAATGACGTAAAAAGTTAATCATTTTAAGGTAATGGGCATACAGGAAAATGATATAAGATGAGTTTGTTACAATTATCTCGCAACTATTGACTGATTATAATGGCTCTTTTGCTCTTTTGCAGGTTCTATATTGCTTGGTTGGAAGATGAAAATTACAATCTTTGTAGGTGACGTTTTGTTAGTTTCATTTTTAAGTGTATTGTGGAAACTAGAAGAGGGGGGTTGAATAGTTTACAGGTTAATTAGCGTTTTAAAATTTTACTTCTAAAATTTGTTAGATCCGAGTATATGTTCAACCAACCAACAATATGAACCAACAATGTATGTATCTACTAGTTATAACTAAACAAACAATAAGTAGAAATCACAACAATATAAAGAAATGAGGGAAGGAACAATCAAACCAAGACGTCAAGATTTATAGTGGTTCGGCTACGAAGCTCCTCTTCGCCCTACTTCACTCCCCGAGTATCCTACTCGAGATTTCACTATGTCAATAAGCTCCCTTTAGACGGAGAAAACCGCTTACAGGTAGCTTACGTTGTTTTCCGACACTAAGCTAAATTGTCGAGTCTTAATCTTAGCTGGAACCAATCTACCACTTCACAAGTAATACACAATCACAAGATCTACACTATTGGATTTATACACTATCTGATTTACACAATCACACAAGATAATCAAGATAGAGATTTGATTCTTAGAAGAACGAAAGAGATATCACTAGACTATAACAATTCGTTTCTTGGCGAATACGAATGTTCTTCTCTTGCACTTGATAGAGAGGAGATGAGAGATGAGAAGAAGAGATTGGATCACTTGAAACAAGATCAAACAATGTTAGTGATCAAGAGATTTAGAGAGAGAAAGAAGACTGAAAAAATTCGTGCAAAGAAGTCTGTTTTTCAGCTAGGAATAATGCAGTATTTATATGCAGAAAAACCCAACGGTCACTGCTGGCGGTCCCGGCGGTCCCAGATATATCTGGGGGCCGCCCAGCCAGGGGGCCGCCGTAGATTGAAGCTTTTATTTTTGTCTTTTAGTGGGGAATGTTTTATCTGGTATAAAAGGTTCCATTTTGGAGGAAAAATCATATTTGAATTTTTATGTTTAAATAAAACATTTCTTTTATTTAAAAAGTATTTTGTATATATTTATTTTTTTAAAAATACTTTTGTGAAAATGTGATGGTTAAGAAAAATTATTTTCTTGATCACTAGTTATGTTTAATGAATTGTTTATACATACCTTAAGTGATTTACATTTGAAATGGAGATTTACGATTAATAACTTGTAAACGTTTATTTTTATCGTAAACATTTTTATATTTTATTATCTTCAAAACATCGAGAGGTCGAAAAATATAAATAACGTTTTTAGACATTATTTGTATTAACAATCTCCCCCTTTTTGATGATGACAAAATATAAACTCATTCTATGTAAAAATAAAGTTTTTAAGTTATTAATGAGTTTTGATCCATTTCTCCCCCTTTTTTTCGAAGTCAAAAAGGATGATCGTAGAATTGTAGAGAGAAAGAAATCGACGATGCCAAGACTCCCCCTTGATGTATGATCCCCTCGTTTGGGGCACCAAGGGATCGATCTTATAAGATTATTGCCACAAAATAAAGTGAGAAGTACAAGTGCAATAATATATTCCCAACTAGTAGCAATATAGCAATTCATGCAAGTAAACCATAAGTAGTTTCATTCATCACTTAAGAAACTCATACAAGAAATAAAGATTGTAAGCAATACTAGCGATAATAAGATAGATTCATACTTTAATGGTATGAATATGACAAGATAAAATAGATAAACATAACATAAAGACGCATTGGAACATAAAGCTAGACTAGTAGATTCTTGAAATCTAGAAGATTCCACGGGAAAAAGATGGGTTGGTTATTATTTAGAGGAATTAAGCATTCTAGAGTGCTCAATTATAGTGAGGAGGTTGTTATTAAGGAAGGAAATTGAGTGAAAGGACCAATGATAAGAGATTTGATATGATTAAGGTCATCTCTCGATATATCAAATAGACTTCGGGTTTCCAAGCAACAATGACAAAACTCTGAATGAAAGTTTACTTGATCTAGAGTAGCGAGAAAGACATGTGGTGAAGTAGGAGGTGAAGGATTAGTGGCTTTAATTGCTTGTTAGAGGTTAATTTCAAAGAGATTTGATAAGTGATGAAGTTCATTTAGATCATGCACTATTTGGTTTTAAGTTGAATTATGTGGAGGTGAAGGAGATGACAAGGAATTGGTGGTGATAGGAGAGGTAGGTGGAGTCCTATTAGGTGGAGGAGATGGTGGTGAGGGAGGAAGATTGTGACTTTGTCTTCAAGGTTCAAGAATAGCCCTTTGGTGTTTTCGTGAGTAGTCACGAGAGGATTTGCTAGAGGAGGACATAATAGTTATGAGGAGAAGTAAGGAATTTAGAAGAGAAGAAGTGATTATGTGTGAAGAGGATGATGTTGTTAAATAGGAAAATTTTAGGTAAAGCATGGTGTTTGGAGAAGGAGGCATCTAAAAGGTGTTTTGTTTATTTTGGGAAAAGATAGTTGTGACTGGAGTAGATAGGGACAAGAATGCTGAAAAAGAGGAAACAAGAAGAATTTCGTGACTCCTTCTGTTGGCGGTCCCATAAACATGGGGCGGTCTCATATATATTCGGGGTCGCCGATTGTTTTTTAGGGCCGTTTTCTAGAGAGTTACAAAATTCTCCATATTTCCTTTGTTTTTCAGAATAACCCAAAGATAAGAAGGTTGTAGGGAAGGTTGTAGCATTTCTCATCTTTCAAGAATCACATATTCTAGTTAAAAAGAAAATGCATGTAATAGGGCTAGATAGAAGCATATAAATCACATAAAAGCCCATGAAAATTCATAAGGCAAGCAACAACAATGATTAAGGGAAGTTATACATGTACTAGGATATATCATAATAATATCTACTTTAATTCTACCGGCAAGATATTCCTAACAAGTAATCGTGTTACGTTGCTACATCAAGTTTACGTGTGATGATTGTGATGTGCACATCGAACATCTTCAGGAATTTTATCAGTTGAGGTATTATATAAAGTGTCGAAACTAGAAGGATGGGTTGAATAGTTTGCAGGTTCGTTTTATGTTTTAAAAGTTTGCTTTCAAAATACTTAGATTCGAGTAGTATGTTCAACCAATCAACAATATGAATCAACAAAGTAAATATCTAAACTAATGCTAAATAACAATCACAACAATATAAAGAGATGAGAGAAGGAACAATCAAACCAAGACACCAAAATTATAGTGGTTCGGCTACGAAGCTCTTCTTCGCCCTACTCCACTCCCCGAGTATCCTACGCGAGATTTCACTATGTCAACAAACTCCCTTCAGGCGGAGAAAACCGTTTACACGTCGCTTACGTTATTTTCCGACACTAAGCTAAATGTCGAGTTCTAATCTTAGCTAGAACCAATCTACCACTTCATAATCACTATACACTCACAAGATCTACACTATCGGATATACACACAATCCGAATCACACAATTACACAAAATAATTACAATAGAGATTTGATTCTTAAAAGAAGAAAGGGGAGATCACTAAATAACAATTCGTTTTTTGGTGAATACGAATGTTCTTCTCTTGCACTTGATTAAGAAAAAAGAGATGAGAAGAAGAGATTAAATCACTTGAAACAAGATCTAAGAATGTTAGTGATCAAGAGATTTAGAGAGAGAAAATAGATTTTTTAAGAGAGAATGTTATCTGAAAATTTCGTGCAAAGAGGTATGATTTTCTGTTGGAAATGGAGCAATATTTATAGGCAGAAAAACCCAACGGTCACTTGGGGGGGGGGGTTCTGTTTTTGTAGGTAAGGGGGCCGCCCAGTAGACTAAGCTCCTGAGAAAATATATTATATAATTATTTTTGTGAAATACTTTTGTAAAAAAGTGATGGATAAGAAAAAAAATATTTTCTTGATCACTAATCATACTTAATGATTTGTTTGTTCATACCTTAAGTGATTACTAATCTTAAAAATAGAATTTTATGATGAATAATTTTTAAACGTTTATTTTTATTATAAACGTTTTTACATTTTGTTATTATCAAAACGTTGAGAGATCAAAAAATATAAATAACGTTTTAGACATTATTTGTATTAACAGTCTCCCCCTTTTTGATGATGACAAAATATAAACTCATTTTGTATAAAATTAAAAGTTTCAAATTATTAATGAGTTTCGTTCTATTTCTCTCCTTTTTGTCGAATTCAAAAAGGATGATCGTCGAGTAGTTGTAGAAAGAAATCGACAATATCAACACTCCCCATTGATGTAGGCTCCCCCTCGTTTGGGGCACCAAGGGATCGATCTTACGAACATTGTTTGCTACAAAACAAGGTTAGAGGTACAAGTGCGAGACAAATATCCTTTAAACATAACACCATAGCAATACATGCAATTCAACCACAAAGTAATTTCATTCAACGCATAATAGACCAATATCGTAGTGGTATGATCAATACAAGATAAAGTAAAAACATATTCAGGCATAGAGCTTAGACTAGTAGATTCTTGAATCATAATAGATGTCATAATCAAAAGATGGACGGTCGATTATTGAAGTAGATTAATCATCTGAGAATGATTAACTAAAGAGAGAAAATGGTGAGGTTGGTGAAGTATGGATTGAAGGAGTGCGAGTTTAAGGTATGAGACGGGTGAAAAGAAAGTGAATGAAGTTGATTTCATTTCTCAACGAGTGGAATTGGTTTCTAGAGTATCAGCAACAATGACAAAAACTTAAGTGAAATTCAACTTGACCATGAGAGGGTGGATAGATTTGTTGTAGTGGTAGTGAAGGTGGTGCATGAGTGTAGGCATTGGATGGATTATTTTGTGTATCAAGAATGGTGGAGATATTATGAATTGAGTTGATCATTTGATCTCTTAGAGGATTGTAGGATGGTGGTGAAGGAGATTGAGGATGGACTTGTGGAGGAAATGGAGGTGATTCATTTTGGAAAGTAAATGATGATTTTGGAGTGGATGTCTTGCGCTTCCAAACTTGTCTTACCGTCATTCTTGGTTTTCTAGAGAAGTTGGAATGGTGGTTTGAGCAAGACATTAATGATGAAAGAGATGAGGTTAAAGAAGATGAAGATGGTGGTGAAGTATAAGAATTGAGTGATTTAAATAATGGGAAAGAGATGATAGCAAGGCAAAGCATGGTTTGGATAGAAGAAGATGACAAAGATGGTTTAGCTAAACAAGGAAGTGCCAGCTTGAGGCTATAAGCAAGAGGGTCAAAGATACAGAAAAAGAGGCAAGCTAAAAAAAATTTGTTCCCCTTGTTGGCTGTCCCATATTGTCAGGCGATCCCAAATATATTGGGGGGCCGTCGGGTATTTATGGGGGTCGTTTTTTGGAGAAAGCAAAATTTTCCAGTTTCTCCCTTTCTTAAGTCCAGTGATTTCAGCATCTACCGAATTCAAGAATCAACTAATTTAAGCAAGAATATATGGTCCTAAACTAACATACAAATAATTTAGCATATAGTAGTATTATACCCATGTCACATTTATAAAATTAGCTAACATAAAGCGTTGATAGGATGATAAAATTGAAAAGATCATCCAAGTCATATGGAATCATCATTTAGTGTTGTAGCCCTAATAAATGGATGAAAAAGTCATGGTATAATGTACTTGACAAATATAGATATAAATTAAGATCTCCAAGAGTTTCACAAACAAGTTTACTTTCGTTTCCCACTCATCATATCCTTGAGAGCTTGTCCAATTGACCTTAACGCTTCCCGATGAGCATCTCGTTGTTGAGTTTGAAGATTTATAGTTTCGGAGAGGTAAGTGTTCAAGTCATGACTTTCATGAGGAAGATTTTGACGGACTCTAGGGACAATGTTGGACGAGGAAGAGACGTTTTGAGAAGGAGAGGAAGAGTTGGAATGAAATGATTCTTCATCATTTACATCAACAATGTCATCCAACGGATGAGATAAGGATGGATGATTTAGAGTGGTGGAAGAGGAGCTAGCATTTGATTCACGAGGTCTTTTCTTGCCATGATCCGATCGTGTCTTTCGCTCATAATGAGGAGTGAGGGGATGCATGACTCGATCATGTGAGAGGTAGTGATCAATTGCTAAATCAGGAAAGACAGATACAACATGTTTGAACAATCTAGTCAAAAGCATTCCATAAGGTAAGAGTTCCTTAGGTTTGTTTCGAGTCTTTTCATTCTTTTGAGAATGAAAAATGCTAGATTGTATGGAGTGGAGGTTTCAATGCAATAAAGCATATTACAAAGACACGCGAAGACATGATTCTTATGATCTCCTTAACAAATGGCGTTTTCATGAATGATATCAACCCATGGTTTCATATGAGGTTGAATTTCGCGAGTTAGGATTTTGTTTTTATCTACGACAATGGTTTTCTTGTTTTTAGTACGAGTGACTTGACCTTGTCGAGGAATTTGAATAAGAGACTTGACGACATTTGGAGAAAGGGGAGTGGTTTTATAACGATCTTTACTTGGAACACTTATTGACAAGTAGTCGAGTGACCACATGTCGGTGTGTGACTGGTATGTGCTTAAATACACATACCTTTATCTAAATAAAATGAGCTTAAATGACAAAAACCGGACCTAAAATGCCAAATATATGCTTGTTTTGTTTTATTAACTGTACAGGTAACGAATATTCACAAAAAGACAAAAACAAGGCAAGAACCGAACAAAACCAAGCACGAGATTGGAAAGAGCGAGAAAAACCGAAGCCAGTGACATTTTACAAAGTGGGCCAATCCTAGCCCAATATTAATGGGCCAAGATCGGCCCAAATTATGAAGAAAATCGGCCCAAATAATAATAAAAAGAATCGGCCCAAGAAAGAAGCCCAAACAAGGACTTAACGACTGTTAGTCTCTACACCAGAAACATATCACATCGTTAGTCCTCAAGCCATGACATCGTTAGTCCCTACACTAACGCCCATTACCCGCTTCATCTTCATTTGAAAATATAATAAAACATGAGCAAAAAATGGTGCATTGAATGGTCAAGGTCAAAGCAATTAATTTGCAGTTTCAAGAATTATGGGAAAGTCAAAAGAATTAAAGATACAATTTTAATGTTGATTGGCTATTCTTATTGCTTTCCATAAGCAAATATGGCATGATTGGGAAGAATTCAAGGCCTTAGGCGGTTTTACCTCACATAATGCACAAGACTTCCCTATAAATAGGGAGGATTTCATTCAAAGAAGACATCTCATATTTTTTTTTTCAGCATTTTTACTTTACTGCAATTATGATAAATTCTCTGTTTTAAGCTTTCTTATAATCATTGTTACCCTTCCAAGCATTGTACTCTCAAGATTATTCAATAAAAACTTTGGTTCGATTGATGTCCGGTTTGTTGTTTGATGGTTCGGTGGATTAGAAGTGCTCTTTCAGGTTTCGTAATATTATGAATATGATTCATCGCATCTTCTCCTTTCATTTTTTTGTTCGTTTTCTTCTTTTCAAATTAGGTATCATTTATTTTGTCTATTTCATCTTTTAAATGATAAATAAATTAAAGACAAGTGACATACGCCGACAACCATTCTTTTGGTCTTCGGACATAAAGCACATCCATACAGCAGCCATGTATAAATTTTTTTCTTATAAATCACTTCTCTTTAATTAATGTTTTGATAGTATCGATGTTTGATATTGAAATTATTTTTATTATTTAAAAGTTTTGCTATTCAAATTGCTTTAAAAATTTAGTTTCAGTTATATAGTTTAGACCATTTCTAGTTGTTCACAGTTTGCTGTTTCTTTTTTTTATCTTCTTTATCTCTTGTCCTTAACGTTATTTTTTTAGCACCATGTTCATGTCTTTTAGATTTTTAGAAAAATCATTAATTGTGTTTTAAAATTCTTGGCTAAAAGTTTAGTTTAATTTATCCCAACGTCAACTTTTTTTTACCTATTATTAGAAATTTCGCATAACATAACTAGTTTAATTGGTTTTGTTGTTTACGTCATCACAAAATGAAAAGAATGAGATTTTGTTATTAATTCTTTAGTACATATTTTACTAAATCATTTTCTTCTTTATGTATGATTTTAGTTTCGACACCTAAATTTCAATCTTTCTGTCATGCATCTTTTGATTGTTCATGGTTTTATTTATAAAACTTTTATTTCCTTATTTTATTTTCCTCAATTACATCATTTTTAATTTAAAAAAATAGTAGATCAAAAATACTGGTTAGCGGAGATCATAGAGCTATCAATGATGATATGGGTTTAAAGTTTATGGAGCGAGTCTCATCTCGTCATTTTTACACTCTTCATCATATTTGGTATCTCTATTCTCTTAGCCTCTTTATTTTTATCATGATAGTTGTAATTACCATGTTTATTTTTGCCATTATTATTAGGGTTAAAAATTGATTTAGTTGCTTAATTTGTCGCGTTTTTTTAATTCCGTTAACGTTTTTAATTTAGAATCATAATTACCTTAATTGTTTAATTGCCTTTTTTATGCTTTTACGTTTTTTTTATAATAGAAAACAAATCAAAAATCCAACTATTCAAAATCCCGATCACAAACCTCAACAAGAAGTTCAATTCACGCCTCGTTGGAACAAAAACGACCCGGGAAACGACTAGAAATGTTTGCTTTCGAAATCGATACTTCCGGAATTATATTTTATTCATGAATTGGTTTATCGCTTTTGTTAAAAACGATTTGCCGATTTACCTATATTATATATATATAGATGAATAATATATATTTATTAAGAATAAAATATATATATATATATATATATATATAATCTATATAATATAAATAGTAAATAACTAAAGACAACGTCGATCAATTTTTGACGCCGCTGCCGGGGAGGTTGTGTTACGAATTTCAAGTTATCGTTTGAAGATTGTTTTTTGAAGACCCTTCCTCGGAAGTCATTTTTGTTTTTGTGAATATTTTCGTATATAAAAAAAGAATACAAAAATATTATAAAGTAATCAAAAATCCAAAAAAAATTAAAAAACAACAAAAGAAATCGAGTTGTCAATTGTTAAATCGGCTCACCTTTAGGATTACAAACTATAAGAGAGGTATAAGGAGAACGAACTTTGACCCGAAAAGAGAAGGTTTTTAAAACGCTTCGCGCTTACCCGCTTCTCCGCTTCTTTGTGCGTTTTTTTAGAGAGCTACCGTGTGCAATTTGACTTCCGGTTACCAAAAATATTGTGTTTGTTTTTAATATAAAAAAAATAATTCTCAAAAATATTCTTTTTTATCTCCCAATTGTTTAATTCTCATGGAATCATTCGACCGATTCATCTGTTTCTTCTGTGAAAGTCTGAGTGATGAATATGGATGTCTATGTTCTACTTGTGAGTTATGTGGGAACGACGCTCATTATGATTACGATTGTCCATCGCAAGTTCCATTTGTTTACAATCAGAACCCGTGTTTCAATTAAAACCTTGATAATTTTCCATAAACTTTACCAAGTTTTTCATAGCAATATCTTTGTTGTGAAGACTGCGGAGGTCCTCATGCGACTTTTGAGTGTCAACCGATGAATCAAAATTTCTATGCGCCCAATTTTTGCTATAATTCTAATTCTTCCGGTTTTGACCAATTCCAACCCCCGCAGTATCCCGTCATTCATCAACCTCGTCAGGAAATGAGTACGGAAATGTTGCTTGCTAAAGAGAAACTAATAAAAGCTATACGAACCTGTTTGAAAAATAATAATCAACCTCCTGAAGAAAAGAGTATTGCAATATTGCTAGCTGAGAAGAGTATTCTTACAGTTATGCAAACTTTGGAAGAAAAGCAGAATGATACAGAAAGTATGCAAGAATTGCTGCTTCAACTCTCTAAAGATTTATAAACTCTTGGTAATACTTCGAATCAAATAAAGCAGGAAGAGCAGGATAGTTCTTAATATTGGAAGCCTCCCGTTTACTATTCTGACGATGATGACGATTTCTATAGAGAGAGTATTGATGAAACTCCTCCATCAGATGCAATCACACCCGACTTACCAATTACGGGCTCTCTCGTAATGAAGGATGAGCATCTTGACACTATTCCGGAAACAAATTCGGACGAAGAAAATGAGTCTAGTGTTGAGGACCTTAACCTAACCCCAAGTGAGTCTGAGGATTTATCCGATATTGAAAGTGAGTGTGATGTGCCCGTTTGTGATGATTTTACGAATTTTTCTAATCCTCTCTTTGATTCTTACAACGATTCTACCTCTAGTGATGACGAGTCATTTTCTGATGAGGACGTTCCAAAGGAAAATTTCAAAATTTATTCGAACCCTCTTTTTAATGAAGAAATCATTTCCACTAAGATAGATATGCATCACTTTAATGCAGAGTCTGATCTTATAGAATCATTGCTTAATAAAAATACCGTGATAACTTCCCCTAAGATTGATTTCCTTCTCGAGGAGTTCGCCGGTGAGCTCGCTCTTATCAATCCAATTCCACCGAGAATTGCGGAAACCAACTTTGATCTGAAGGAAGATATTCGTCTTATTTAGAAGTTATTATATGATAACTCATCTCCTCGCCCTCCGGAAGAGCTTAATTCTGAAAATGATTTTGAAAAGGAGAATAGTGGCAATACCACTATTCATACAGTTATTTCTCTTTCAGAATATGAATCATTCGACGATGAGAGTGATTCTGCATCTGAGATTTTCAATGATGATCTTGCTCACATCATATCTCCATCGGAGTATGATGATGAGTCCGATTCAGGAGATTTAACTACAGATGTGGTGGAAGATATTTCGGGAGATTCAACAAGAAAACTTCAAATGTCTCATCAGGGCTTTAAAGCTCTCAAGATCAGTCATAATATCTTTAATAAAAGCCCGATGATTTATGGAGGGGACATTCCTATTTGGGATGTCCCGTATCTCTATTTCTACCCTCCTTGACCAGCTCAAGTATAAGGGGTCGAGTCAAGCTCGTGACTCGGTTAACAAAAACAAAGCGCTTCTCGGGAGGTAACCCGTGTTTCTGTCTTCTTTTTATTTTCTAATAAGTGTGACGTGAGGAGGCTCGCCTCTACCAATCTCGTGTTTTTGTTGTTTGTGATGATTGGCAGGATTCCCCAGATTATGAAGACTCTCGTGTTCGTGGTTTTGTCCAACGCTCACTCGATCTTCATCCCTTTGCATGCTTATTTTGGGAATCCTATATCCTTGATCTTATTGACTAACGTTTAATCTTTGGCATAATTAATAAACGGCTATATATTTACGTGAGATTCCCTTTTATATTAGGAATATACATTGTAATTAGTATGATGGGGGGTGGCAACCCCTATATTGAGGACAATGTTTCGTTCTAGTATAAGGGGGAATCTATCGATTTGATCTCACTTACATTTGTCTGTCTTTCACGTAACCCCGTTTTACCAAGAAAATACAAAAAAATGTGATTTTAGGCCAAAATTTAAAAAATTTGCAAAAATAAAATAAATGTTTATCACAAATGTTGACTTTCCGCTGGTGAGAATAAGAATAATTTTTGACTTGACCGAGCATGTTGAGCTCTAGCCTACTCCCTTAACCTTTATAAATGTATAAGCTTTTGCTAGTCTTTTATACAAGAAGCTTTAAAATGCGAATTCTAGCCCAAAAGGCCAAGATTTTGCAAGTTTCCATAAATGACTTTAAATATGCAAAGCTTAATTTTTTTTGGCTAAGTATTCGCGGATCTTTTTATTAAAGATTTTAAATTTGCGAAGAACGAGAAATGATAGAGTTGAATATAAGTTGGAATGCTAAGCAAGGATTAGTTGGAAATCTTAAAAGCTCGTAAGTGTAATTTGTGGCTTGTTCTCCAGTAGCTTCTAAAAAATGAAACTAATATGACTTGCTCTTTTTGTAAAGACAAAGTTAGAGTTTTGTCACTCTAAAAGTCCTTAAGATCAACATTTTTATAGTAAAAAGCTTTTATCGATGATTGATAAAGAAGATTTTTGATCAAAAATATGTTTTTAATTTCTAAAAAGAAATTTTCCCTGTATACAGTATAAAAAAAATGAAAAAATGAAAATAAAAATAAAAATGATGTGAAAAATATAATAATGTTGCTAGTATAAGTTGCTTAATAAATAAAGGGAAAATGTCCTTTTCTAAAATTTAAACATTCTTTTGAACTTAAACTTGTTAATTCCTACAAAATTTTGAAACCAGACGTTTGTTAATTCTGACCATTATTCTCTGTGAGGTGTCAAAAGCCTGGGCACTTGACCGATGAGGTCGGGAGGTTCCGAGAAGAAAGTCACTCTAAAGGAATTAACTTACCTACAATGTCTTAATTTTGGAGGAATTAACTTGCTTTGAGCTATAAACTTACTAAGTTTTACGAAAAGTTTTTAGTAAAAGGTTCAAAAGTCTAAGAGTCTCGACAAATTATTCTCTAAGAGGTGTCAAAAGCCCGGTCACTTAGCCGACGAGGTTGGGATGTGCCGAGAAGAAATGTTGCTACATGGGACAATCTCACCTTTGAATTCATACAACTAAAAGTGGAACGTGAAACTTGGAAAGGTTATAACTATCTAAAAACGTGGGTTGGATGGTCAAAATTCAAACTGAGCACACACACCTGAATATATAATATCTGTCGGGATGAGAAGTTTTACACAAATTGTAAATATGAGTAGCGATAGCATCCCAACTTGTAATTAACAATGATTTCGTTTTTAAGCTTAGTTTGGGAATAAGTGAAAAATCAAGGACGATGAATTTATCCTTTTAGGGCACCTTAGGATTGAGGTGTTTCTTATTCAGTGATCCTTAATGTTATGATCAATAATGAAAGTCAAGCATGTTGTACATAATGAAAAATAAGAAAAACATGTGTGCAAGAAAGAAAATGGTAAACGGGGAGTGTTTAAAAAAACTAGTAATTTCTTAATCCCTTTAAATTTTACACTTTGCTACTTTTCAAGGTATTTAATCTAACGGGGTTGAAATTTTTGGTTTTCTAAACATGGATTTATTTTATTGCGTGAGGACACAACAATAGTTTAGTATGAGGGGTTTTGGTATGTGCTTAAGTACACATACCTTTATCTAAATAAAACGAGCTTAAATGACCAAAAACGGACCTAAAATGCCAAATATATGCTTGTTTTGTTTTATTAACTATGCAGGTAACGGATCCTAGCCTAATATTAATGGGCCAAGACCGGCCCAAATTATGAAGAAAACCGGCCCAAATAATAATAAAAAGAATCAACCCAAGAAAGAAGCCTAAACAAGGACTTAACGACTGTTAGTCTCCACACCAAAAACATATCACATCGGTAGTCCTCAAGCCATGACATCGTTAGTCCCTACACTAACGCCCGTTACTCGCTTCATCTTCATTTGAAAATATAATAAAATATGAGCAAAAAATGGTGCATTGAATGGTCAATGTCAAAGCAATTAATTTGCAGTTTCAAGAATTATGGGAAAATCAAAAGAATTAAAGATACAATTTTAATGTTGATTGGCTATTCTTATTGCTTTCATAAGCAAATATGGCATGATTGGAAAGAATTCAAGGCCTTAGGCGGTTTTACCTCACATAATGCACAAGACTTCCCTATAAATAGGGAGGATTTCATTCAAAGAAGACATCTCATATATTTTTTTCCATCATTTTTACTTTACAGCAACTATGATAAATTCTCTGTTTTAAGCTTTGTTATAAGCATTGTTACCCTTCCAAGGATTGTACTCTCAAGATTATTCAATAAAAAATTTGGTTCGATTGATGTCCGGTTTGTTGTTTGATGGTTCGGTGGATTAGAAGTGCTCTTTCAGGTTTCGTAATATTATGAATATGATTCATCGCATCTTCTCCTTTCATTTTTTTGTTCGTTTTCTTCTTTTCAAATTAGGTATCATTTATTTTGTCTATTTCATCTTTTAAATGATAAATAAATTAGAGACAAGGGACATACGCCGACAACCATTCTTTTATTCATCATATTTGGTATCTCTATTCTCTTAGCCTCTTTATTTTTATCATGATAGTTGTAATTACCATGTTTATTTTTGCCCTTATTATTAGGGTTAAAATTTGATATAGTTGCTTAATTTTTTGCAATTCTTTAATTCCGTTAACGTTTTTAATTTAGAATCATAATTGCCTTAATTGTTTAATTGCCTTTTTTATGCTTTTACGTTTTTTTATAATAGAAAACAAATCAAAAATCCAACTATTCAAAATCCCGATCACAAACCTCAACAAGAAGTTTAATTCACGCCTCGTTGGAACAAAAACAACCCGAGTTACGACTAGAAAGGTTTGCTTTCGGAATCGATACTTCCGGAATTATATTTTATTCGTGAGTTGGTTTATCTCTTTGGTTAAAAGCGATTTGCCGATTTACCTGTATTATATATATATATATATATATATATATAT
>BQNB010055864.1:0-12355 GCA_026074375.1 Tanacetum coccineum
CAACAAAAATTTATACAAAATATTAATAGATATTTATTCATAATGAGAAATCTATGCAAAAACCCTCACGTGCATGGGTAGTGTCCGTTTACATGGTTCATATCATGGCTCAAGAATGCCGGTCTTTAAAATATATTGAAATATTACTTCTTACAATGACGTGTCATGGAGTATATATTGCAATGTGGTGCACGTAAACTAACGTCAGTGTCCGCTTCGAACAATATATTTGCCAACTTAAAGATTTTAAATGCCCACATGGTTAAGGGAAGGAGGCAATCAGAATTAGCACTATAAACCCCCTCGGGTACACAGCGAAAAATAAAATAAAACCCCGTTTACATGGTTCATATCATGGCTCAAGAATGCCGGTCTAATATATCCCCGTGATTTTTTCACATCTCAGATCTCGTTTTTTCTTTCGGTTTTGCCGGCCTTATGGTACAGTAGTGATGGTTATGATTTCCTAGTCTAGTCAGCGTCCGCTTGGAACAATATATTTGCCAACTTAAAGATATTAAATGCCCACATGGTTGGTGGAGGGAGGCAATCAAAATTAGCACTTTAAACCCCCTCGGGTACACAGGGAAAAATAAAATAAAACCCCACACACGTTGACAGTCGCATATAAAGTCATCATGTGTAGAATCAACTTTTGTGAATGATGAATTTGAGTAGTTAGTTATGGTTACGATTTCCTAGTGTAGTCAGAGTCCGTTTACATGGTTCATTTTTTCACATCTCAGATCTCGTTTTTTCTTTCGGTTTTGCCGGCCTTATGGTACAGTAGTGATGGTTACGATTTCCTAGTGTAGTCAGTGTCCGTTTACATGGTTCATATCATGGCTCAAGAATGCCGGTCTTTAAAATATATTGAAATATTACTTCTTACAATGACGTGTCATGGAGTATATATTGCAATGTGGTGCACGTAAACTAACGTCAGTGTCCGCTTCGAACAATATATTTGCCAACTTAAAGATTTTAAATGCCCACATGGTTAAGGGAAGGAGGCAATCAGAATTAGCACTATAAACCCCCTCGGGTACACAGCGAAAAATAAAATAAAACCCCGTTTACATGGTTCATATCATGGCTCAAGAATGCCGGTCTAATATATCCCCGTGATTTTTTCACATCTCAGATCTCGTTTTTTCTTTCGGTTTTGCCGGCCTTATGGTACAGTAGTGATGGTTATGATTTCCTAGTCTAGTCAGCGTCCGCTTGGAACAATATATTTGCCAACTTAAAGATATTAAATGCCCACATGGTTGCCCCGTCATTTTTTCACATTTCATATCTCGTTTTTTCTTTCGGTTTTGCCGGCCTTATGGTAAGTTCTTTGGCATCAAAGACTTGGTCTCCTAGCTGATCCAGTTCTTGATGCCCTTGGAACTTCTCTTAATCTTGATTGTCATTCTACTTCTGATCATCTCTGTGATACTTGTAATAAAGCTAAACAAACTAGAGAACCTTTTCTTTTAAGTGATCAAAAATCTAGTAAAATAGGTTAATTAATTCACTTAGATGTTTGGGGTCCTTATAAAATAACTAGCAGAGATGGTTTTAAGTATTTTCTGACTGTTGTGGATGATTTTTCAAGAGCTGTTTGGGTTTATATGTTAAAAGGGAAAGATGATGTCTATGATTCCATTGTCAGCTTTGTTCAAATGATATCTAATCAATTTGAAACAAATGTTAAAACTTTCAAAAGTGATAATGGAACTGAGTTTGTTAATATTAAACTTCAAAAAAATTTCAATAAAAAAGAGATTTTACATCAGACCACTTGTGTTTACACACCTCAATAAAATAGAATTACAGAAAGGAAACATAGGCATCTCTTGAATGTTGCTAGATCCCTTATGTTTCAGGGGGGATTACCATTATATTTGTGGTCTGAGTGTATCTTAACTGTTGTTTATATTATTAACAGGATTCTTTTATCAGTGTTGTCTGGCAAATCTCCTTATTATTTTGTGTATGGGCATGACCACCCTTCACTCTCTCACTTTAGGGTTTTTGGTTGTCTTTGTTATGCTACTGTTTTGAATAATCAAGATAAAGTTAGTAGTAGATCTAAAAAATGTATCTTTATTGGGTATTCAAATTCTAAAAAAGGTTATAAACTTTTGAGTCTTGAAACAAAAACATTTTCTATTCTAGGGATGTTAAGTTTTATGAGACAGTTTTTCCTTTTAAAATGAAAAACAATTTGAAGCAAACAGAGTTTGAGTTAGGTGTGACAAAAGATTTAAATCACAATTTTTTTTTGATAATGAAAACCCTAACAGACCCAATGATGAAGGGAGAGTGTCTTCCAATGATGATGGCACAGAGTTGAGTCCTGGTATTAATCAAATTATACACACCCTTAGGGCACAGTTCCAAATGAAACTGATTTTATCAATGACTTCTATGAAAACTCAGAATTCAATTCTGATGTTGAAGATTTGTCAGTCAATACTCTTAGAAGGTCTTCTAGATAGACCAAGTTGCCTTCTAGTCTTAATGACTTTATTGTTGAAGGAAAAGTTAAGTATGGGGTTAAAAGAGTTGTTAGCTATGCTAATCTTAATCATGAGAATTTGTGCTTTGCTTCTAGTCTTAATAAAAGTATTGAGCCTACTTGTTATGAAGAAGCTGTTTGGATAGTAATTGGATAGATGCTATGAATGCTGAAATTGAGGCTTTAAATGAAAACCATACTTGGATTATTATTGATTTACCTCCTGGTATAAAAGCTATTGGAAATAAATGGAACTTTAAGATCAAATACAAGTCTAGTGGAGATATTGATAGGTATAAAGCTAGATTGGTTGTTAAGGGTTTTAATCAAAAAGAAGGTATTGATTTTGATGAAACATTCTCCCTTGTAGCGAAAATGTCAACTGTTAGATGTGTTATTGCTCTTTCTGTTACTAATAATTGGCCTCTTTTCCAACTTGATGTTAACAATGCATTTTTTTATGGGGATTTAGATGAGGATATATATATGACTATCCCTAAAGGATTTGTTAGCAAAGATAACAAAAACAAGGTTTGCAAACTTGTTAAGTCTCTTTATGGGCTTAAACAAGCTCCAAGGAAATGGAATGAAAAACTTGTTACTATTTTAAAGGAAAATGATTTTGTTCAATTTGCAAATGATCATTCTTGGTTTACAAAATCAAAAAATAACAAGTTTATTGGTCTCCTTGTTTATGTTGATGATATTGTTGTTACAGAAAACTATGTGGATGAAATTGATAAATTTAAGAGTTTTTTGAAATCCAAGTTTAAAATCAAGGACTTAGGACATCTTAAATATTTTCTTGGAATTGAAGTCATCAAAAATGACAAAGATCTTTTTCTTACTTAAAGAAAATACTGCTTAGAATAATTAAAGGAGTATGGTTTACTTGGATGTAAACCTGTTTCTACTCCTATGGAACCAAATTCTGTTTTACCCTATATTCCTACTAAAGATGATCCTTTCCTTGATAATATAACTGGATATCAAAAACTTCTTGGTAAGCTTATATATCTTACTCACACCAGGCCAGACATTGCTTATTATGTTCATTGTCTTGCTCAGTATACGCACTCTCCTTTAAAATCTCATCTGAGTTGTGCATTGAATGTTTTGAGATATCTCAAATGTGCTCCTGGTAAAGGTATTAGATACAAGTTACCTAATGGAAAGGACAATCTTTGTGGTTATAGTGATGCAGATTGGGCTAAAGGTTTAAAGACTAGAAAGTCTGTTACTGTGTATTTTTTAACAATTGTTTGATTTCTTGGAAAAGTAAAAAAGCAAAATACAATATCTAAGTCCTCTATAGAAGCAGAATATAGGTCTTTATCTTCTGCTGCCTGTGAAATTATTTGGATTCAAAAACTTCTTTTGGATCTTAAGACTAAAGTTTCTCTCCTAGTTGATTTATTTTGTGATAATAAATCTGCATTATAGTTGGCTATTAATCTTGTTTTTCATGAAAGATCTAAACAATTTGAGATTGATGTGCACTTTATCAGAGAAAAAATTGCTAAAGGTTTATTGAGTACAAAGAAAATTTGTACTTCAAACCAAGTAGCAGACATTTTAACTAAGCACCTTCCTGTATATCAGCATAAAATTCTGTGTGAAAAATTGGGGATGTTTGACTTATTTAGCAATCAGATTAAGGGGGAATGTTCAAATAAGCTATAATTGGCTTATAATCTGATCTAAATAAGTCTTGTGTTTTAGATGTTACTTATTCTTTGGCTTCTAGTTCTGTTGGTTTTGCAGGTTTGTGGTTTGAGGGACTAAAGTTGCTAACTCTTAAAGATGTAGAAAGTCTTTTTCTCAATATTGAAGATGGTAGATTCTTGAAGGGCTTTTATGAATGTTTTGTGGCTATATAAAGTGAAGGATATCGAGCCTCAGAGTTAATTATCTCTCTGAAACCCTAAATCTCTCCCAAACCATTAAAGTTGTCTTCTCAATCATTCATCTAGATCATCTTGTTCTAGTTTATTATTTGTAATCGTTTGATTATTATCTCTTTGATACTAATCTGATCTTGTATCACTTTGGTTTTGTAAAGTTCGTAATCTGTGCCAACTAATTTGATCTTATATTTGGACATTTGATTTTTAGTAGTGTTTTTCTATTGCTTTGATACCATCGCACAAGACACGTCGAGGTCGATGTAGGATAAACATCTTAGACTTGTTTATAGCCAAATACATACTTCTTCGACCCTTCAACTTGTATATAATTCGACTAGTTACCACCTTTTTTAGAATGCCAAAAAAGCTATTTTTAGAAACTCTCTCGGTGTGCAGAAAGTTAAAGCTTTTCAAGGAAACCAAAGAAGACAACAAAAGCTAAACTAAAAAGAGAACATTGTTTAAAATACTAAAAGTTTTGAAAACCTTGAATCGCCTGAAGAATTACAAGCTATTGGTTAGAACTTAAACAATTTAAGAGAGCCTTCCCATAATGGTGTTCAAAAAGAATAAATTAAGCATCTCAGAAAACAACATGTGTTCGGACGACCGAAATTATATTCATTCCGGACATCCGAAGTTATATTCTTTTCTGAAATGGTAAAAACACAAACACAACACTACAATTAAATGCCGTTAATTAGATTAACGGACGTATATCTTTTTATATTTAAAGGCAATAACATAAAGTAAAAAAAAACATGACCATAACCAGAACCACGACCACTTTTCACAACTACAACAAGACCACTTTTCACAACCACAACATTATATTCAAACAATAAGAAAACAACAGTACAACTAATGTCGTTTATGATTAACGAGCTTACATGCATTTCTTGATATTTAAATTAAAGACATTAAAATAAAAATAGTTTTTTTACTTGCTTCCGACCTTTGCTTCCAGCTCACCCGTTGCTTTCGGCAAACTCCGTGCTTGGTTGGTCACTCGGATCAGCAACAACGAATTTTGAGGGAGCATTGGGTTTGGTTTGACAGTGCTTCCTTCATCGGCTGGTGGCGAACAACGGCTTAAGAATGGCTGAATGGCTGATGATAAAAAGAAAATATTAAAATTTTAATTTTTAAATACACATAAGCATTAAAAAAATTAAACTTACGCAATTTCCCATGTGATGAAACATATCAATGTAACTCATGATGTGAATTGGCACGCATGGCATTTCCATGCACAATCTAGGCTTAGAGTTTGATCCATAATTTAAGTAATACGTAGTAGTATACAATTTCGGACATCCGAAGTTATATTATTTCCTGAAATGCTTAAAACACAAACACAACACTACAATTAAATGTCGTTAATTAGATACATAACAAATGATAAATCCCCATATCTAGAAGATTACATGAATGAAACCCCGTAGGTTATGATTTATTATTGACGACAATATATAGAAGATTATATGAATGAAACCCTATCGGACCTTAAACCCACAAACGGGCTTAGGCCATATCTCTATCCTCTAATAGCGGGAATGTGCATTTGGTTACAACAATGTTACTTGCCATCAGCAAGAATGGCATATTTGAGTTGAGTATGTAAAGGTCCCGTGATACATAATTTTTCTGAAACAATATCGGGATCAACAACCATTAGAAGCTTTGATCAACAAAGCAGATTTCAAGACACGAATTTGAAACTAAATGACGATTTTGCTAGACCAAAGTTTCATGCTGCTGCTGCTATGGAATGGTTAGACATACGTTTGGATATGTTGTCCTCTTTTACATTTGCTGCTTTTTTTATTTTCTTGATATCTATCCCGGAGGGAACTATTGATCCAAGTATTGCGGGCTTGATTGTTACATATGAACTTACATTAAACACTTTACAAGGATGGGTTGTGTGGACTTTAACCAATCTTGAAAACAAAATTATTTCGGTGGAAAGAATATTTCAGTATTCTTCTATTCCAAGTGAACCTCCACTCGTTATAGAATCTAATAGGCCCGATGATCAATGGCCGTCACAGGGTGAAGTTGATATACGCCATCTTCAGGTACTTAGATCACACCATTTTCTTCAATATTGATAATGTACTAGTCAAGTAAACACTAATATTGAATCTTGTGATTTCTTTTGAAAAGGTCCGGTACGCACCACATATGCCACTTGTGTTACGAGGCCTTACCTGCACTTTCAGTGGTGGAAAGAAAACCGGGATTGTAGGAAGAACCGGTAGTGGGAAGTCAACTCTGATACAGACACTCTTCCGCCTTGTGGAGCCTGCAGCTGGACAGATTCTGATAGATGGAGTTAATATATCCACAATTGGACTTCATGATCTTCGTTCAAGATTGAGCATAATTCCTCAAGATCCAACCATGTTTGAAGGAACCATTCGTAGCAACTTAGATCCCCTTGAAGAGTATACAGACGATAAGATTTGGGAGGTAGCGAAATTACATGATAACGAATTCTATGCTTTCAAACACCATACGGTGCTAAATGGGGTGTTTGGGGTTGCTTACTGTAATTGCTTGCTTGGTTAATGCCTTTTAAATAAGTAGTTTAGATAAGCTATCCCAAACCCGTTCAAAATTTCTTATCTTCTATATTTAAAATGCTTTAAGCAGATATAAACGCTTCCATAATCTAACAAATTTGTTATTACATTAGGCACTCGATAAGTGTCAACTTGGAGATGAAGTGAGGAGCAAGGAAGGGAAACTCGACACTCCAGGTTGATCTTGTTCATAGTCTTTAGTCTTTCCATTAAGCATTTTAAACTTTTATTACAGTGTCTTATTAGTTTCCATTTTACACAAATAGTTACCGAGAATGGAGAAAACTGGAGCGTGGGTCAAAGGCAGCTTGTGTGCCTAGGGCGTGTGCTACTCAAAAAAAGCAAAGTCTTGGTACTTGACGAAGCTACTGCATCAGTCGATACTGCAACTGCAACTGATGGAATGATTCAACAAACACTCAACCGACACTTCAGTGACTCTACTGTTATAATGATTGCTCATCATATTACATCTGTGCTTGATAGTGATAGTGACATGGTTTTTGATGCAGACCCATGTATTGAAGAACGGGCCATTTTGTTTCTGAAGGCCCAAGATCGTGTGAAGAAATGCTCTTTATTCAAAAGGGCATAACTTGGGCTCAGATAATCTGTTTTTTCAAAAGGCCCAAGATCGTGTGAAGAAAGGCCCTTTCATGTCCCTTTATATTTTAGGAGTTATTTACATTTTCGTGTTTTTTCGAGAATTTTGGACTTTTGTTTTTAGCATAACTTTCGGCCCGTTTGTCTTTTGAGGCCCGTTTCAGTTTTGCTTTCCTATTTAATAACTGTATTGTAACCCTAGATATTCATCAATCCTGGTATTCGTGTGAATCAACAGGGTCGATTTGTGTTATCTCGTTTTGTTACACTACATCAGTTTTGGTTCTAGAACAAGGTTCGTTAAGTAACTTTGTCAGCTCTTATGTATGCTTTCCATTAAAGTCATGATCTAAGAAAATTTTGTTCTAGGTTTGATTGAGGAATATGACTCTCCGACAAAGTTGCTGGAAGATAAATCGTCTTCATTTGCAAAGCTAGTTGCTGAGTATAGTATGAGATCGAGTTCCAGTTTTGAAAACTATAATAAGTTGAGTACAAAAATTGGTGCTCGATGATCTGATCTTGATTAATGCTCGAAAGTGCATGTAGACATCGGAAGCTAAATGAGTTCAAGTGTTGGATAGGTTATGTTGACACAAGGAGCTTTGGTGGACTTAATGATCTGATCGTGTTTCCTCGAACTCGCATATTTCCATTAGTTTCTTCTTGTAACCTGTTTAAAGTTTACCAGTGTACTTAAAAATTAAAGATAATTTTCAATCGAGTTTTGAAGCTTATAATTAAGGGGTCCTTCTTTCAGTATCATATATATCATTTCCTTCTAGGTGAAACTATGAAAATTACAATCAAGACAATTTCTTTGATGTACAAGAACTAACCCATAGTTTGCTAAATAGTTTGTACAAGGTTCGGGACTTTGCTCAATGTAATATAAAAAATAATAGCCGTTCTACATTGATGCTGATAAAGTTCTCTTACTGATGACAAGAATCCTTGAATATACTGAAAAATAAGCATTTAACTTCTGAATCTGCTTATATTAGTCATATATTGTAATACTTAATGATTTCATCCAAATGTTGAATATATTCATGCAAACAAAACTTGATTGCGATATTGCATTACTTGTAAAACCATTCCTGGATTTAGCTATGACATTCACCAATATATTTGTCAATTAAATCCCACCATATTCATTAACCACGAAGTTTGACTTACTGAATAAGTCAACTGTGTAAACTGGTGTTGATACATATATCCTATTGATAACAAAAAACAATCTTACTTTCAACAACTTGGTGCTGATACAAATATCCTATTGATAACAAACGATCCTTCAAATCTATTGTAAAAGAAGACCTTGAACTTTTGTAATGTGAGACCTTGATATCCTTCAAATCTAGTCCCAAATAATCACAGTTATGCTTCCAACATTTGACCAAAGGTTTCAGAGAAGGCAAAACTGATTGAAGTAGAAGATTGAACATGGAATTCATTATGGCATTGTCGCATTGGAAGAGAGCACGATCCTTTGATTCGATGAAGTGCTGAGCTGCAAAGCCTAAGCACATGAAAACAACCCATTATTCAAATGAAACTATGAAAGTATGTGATGACAGTAAAACATTTTGTAAGAAAAATAAAATACAGAAAATGTATTACTGATTTTTTTTTTTTAATTCATAAAGATAGTAGATAAATGTTTAAAATAAAGTGTAGAAAGGAAAAATGGAAAAAATAACATAAATTACTTATTCAAGTTTAAAACTCATTAAACTAATCAGCAAGTAATGAGGTAAATAACAAATTTAACTTTCATGTGCTATTTACAGATTCATATGTAGCAGAATGTTTCTTCATAGTATGTTTCTTCATCAAAGATGGTTTGTATCTTGGATTCTAAGCCACATGACTCAAGAATCTCTCTAGACCCAATAATACGCAGACCTTTCAACTGGAGAATGCTCAGTGGAAGGCGGCGTATTCCTGTACCTTGTATGTTTAACTCTTTCAAACATTTTACACGCCCCAGTTCCGGAAGCAATACCAATTTATCACAGTAATAGAATATTAGAGTCTTAAGATTTGGAGTATTCTCGAGGTGAATAGTCTTCAACTCTGAAAAACTGAGGTCAAGATGTTTGAGCTTTAAACTTTTAGAAGGTATTTTAAATTCTACCAAATTACGACAATTTCCGAGTTTTAGCGTCTTTAGATTCGGAGTATTCCCGAGGTGAAGGTTTGTCAACTTTGAATGATTGAGGTCAAGATGTTCGAGCTTTAAACTTTCAGCAGGCATTTGAAATTCTACCAAATCATAACAGTCTTTGAGTTTTAGCGTCTTTAGATTCGGAGTATTCCCGAGGTGAAGGTTGGTCAATTTTGAATGACTAAGGTCAAGATGTTTGAGCTTTAGACAATGATCAGCAGGTATTGTTAAACTCTCAACTTTGATAGTCAACTCCTCAAGATTTGGAGCCAACCGAAGGTCAAAGGTCCTCAACTTAGAATCGTAGATATCGAGGAACCTGAGGTTATTTAGAACCTAAGATAAGTAGAAAAAACAATTAATATTGGTGCAATAAAAAACCAATAAATATATATAGGATGATAATGAATGATGAAAAACCAGAAATTAACCATTATTATTCTACCTTTTCTTCTCCATCTTCCCAGAGTTGAACAATCTTGCTGTGACTAATTTCAAGTCCAACAAGATGTTTTCCTTGAAATGTATTGGGTAAACTCGAAAAAGGAAAATCACGCCATTTCATAAATCGTAAGGAACTTGGAAGGTATTCGCTAACTTTATCAAATTTCCAGTTTATACGTTTAGCTGAGATCCATATGTCAAGAACTTTAAGATCCTTCATTTTTGCTAGACCTTTCATTGCAATTTCAGCACGGAAACCCGGTGAATAAAAGCGTAGACATTTCGTTGCTGGGGTACCCTGAAATCAAAAAATAATGAAAACATGAATCGATTGATGAAACGGAGAGTGAATGAAGATGATATAAAACGAATTCAATGATAATTTCATCTCTGAAATCCCATGAACGAAAGTATAGACATTGTGTTGGAACCCTAAATTTCAAATCGCCCAAAATAAATTTTTGAATCATTATTAGAGATAGAGAGAGAGAGTGAATTGGGGGAAACTGTTAAAGAGATAAACAAATAGGAAGATGAGAATTGTTATGTGTTTTTATAAACTGTTAAAGTATTGGATCAAAAATGAAATATCCAGCATACCATAAGGACAAAAAATTGTAGTAATGGATTCTTACCAAGTCATTAGTCAATATATACTCAATTTCCTCTTTAATCCACAATCGGCTATGTCTTTGAGGTTCATCTGGGTGTGACCGGCGAACAATATTCCTTCCCATTTCTTCTAAATGATCATGCATCCACAGTCGCCCATATTCATCATAAGTTATAAGAGATTTCTGCTCAAGAACTCTTAAGCCATTTATCGCATAAAATCCACGGCTTTCAAGCGTTATGATTGCGTCTTCTTTTAACCTACCTTTTAGTATGCATGCAACATCTAAGAATATTTGTTTGCAATCCTCCTCCAGACCATTATAGCTTAATTCCAAGACATCCATAGTTTTCTTGAATGGAATTGCTTTTAATCTTTTTATGGCATCTTTCCATACATACTCATCTTGACCACAAAGAAATGAACCCATAACTCTGATCGTTAAGGGAAGACCATTAGCATATTGCAACACATTTCCTGATAACTCTTCGTACCCTTGAATCGGATTTTCTTTTCCAAACGCATACCTACTGAAGAGGCAACCAGCTTCTGCTTGAGATAACAAAGTCACATTATGAATCAACCTCACTCGGTGGGCTACCAGTATTTGCTCATCTCTTGTTGTAATTATTATTCTACTTCCTGGCTCGAACCAATTACAGTCACCGGCTAACGCCTCAAGCTGTTCTTTATCATCGACATCATCTAGAACAACAAGTACCTTTCTACCACGCATCATCCTTTGCATCAAATTTTTCCCGTCAAACACACTACTTACGTTTATACTTAAATCATTTAACACATCTGAAAGTACTTGTTTCTGCAACGACTTTAAACCCGACAAAGAGGTTTTTGAAACTTCCCTGACGTTTTCCACAAAGCTTTGACCTTGAAACTGAATGGATATTTGATCAAAGACAGCTCTTGCCAAAGTTGTCTTCCCCGCACCTCCCATCCCCCATATACCTAACATGCGAACATCATCAACGTGAGGTTCCAAATATGAAGTTACTTTGCTTATACGGGTGTCCATGCCTATTATATTTCCATCAATTGTCGAATTGATGAAGCGTAACTCTAGTGAAATCTCTTGAACTATTTTCTGTATGAATGTAGCTTCATGCCTGTATGTTAATAAAACATTTAATTAGCTTGTGAATATTCCCGAACATTTCATTTCATTTCTATAATTATTGGTGCGTGACGACGATCTTTGATACCAAGGTTGTGATAAATAAAAAGACTATAACGAAAAAGAAATGTGTTGAGAAAGAAAGTAGATATAGGAATTGGGCATGAGATATCAACCACCTTGATATCCCATGATGCCCCTATGAATCATGAGAAGCCTTCCAAGTCTTTTATCACATTTCGATTAAAAATTGCATGTATTTGACGTTGTTACTTTGTGCGTAACTAGTATAGATACTTAAGTTAATATTTTTAAGTTACATGCTCATAATAATCATGTACGCCGTGCATTTCACATTGATATAACAATATCATCACGAGTATGGTTCA
>BQNB010055864.1:18568-38926 GCA_026074375.1 Tanacetum coccineum
CTTTGTCTCATTATCGGAACGGGATGTTACAGAGTTGAAAGAGAAAAAAATGTTATATATATGTGATTCTTATTATAAATATCATTGATCAAACACATTTTTTGTTAACCACAGACTTCATCATATCTAAGGCACATTTATCTTCACAACTTCTCACTGCAGATGTACTTGTACCAGTAACATTCCAAGTGCCAATAGGAAATTGCAACTTGAAAGCTGATCTGAATGCACTTCCTTGCTCAAAGCCTTGCAAGATAATCGGTGAAATTCTCAAGAAACATCATCTGAAAGATTTTTAACTTTATCTGCACCATCACCAACTATCTATATGTAACAATTTTGGTACACTATTTACAAAGTTTAAGATGAAAAGAAAGTTATTCGATTCAAGACTGATCAACAAGAGGTTGACTTCACTCTTGATACATTTCGCACATCTGATGAGCGTTGTAAATCCCACTTCAGTTTTACAACTCCCTAGGCATTGTACCTAACCGTTGTAGTGTAGTATAGGCAAGACACGGAGGTTGTTATCGTTCTCTAGGGAATATAGTGAAGGTCCAAATGAAATATAACTTAGATCTAAGAGATTGAAAGAAGATTATTTATGTATTTTAATATTTTATAAAAGTAAGTAAATCTCGGGTTTTGAAGAGGTTGGTTTTAAAACTAATATCTAATTAATTAACTAATATAATGATAAGAATTCGTATGATAATGGAGTAGTGTTTACTTAATCATGCATGATCCTTGATATGCTTTTCCTAACTCTATTGCCTTGTCACACTTGTGATGTATATGTAAGTATTTTCGAGAAGCATAACAATTTACACGAAAATGCTGTCTACGTGATAACTTGGTAGGGCAACACACATGCAAGGTAGTATGAAGACTATTAGATGGCCCCTAGGGAGATATACGCGCATTAAGATACATAAAGGGGATCATCCACATATAGGTAAGGTAGTATGAAGACTGTTACCTATGGAATCCTTTCTACACAATCATGCCGCTCTAGATCTTTGATACAATTAAGTAACTAGGGTTCTAGAGTCTAAACATGCACACACATCAACAAGAAGAAATATAATTAAGATCTACATATCAATTCACATGCAATCATAAGTAAACACTTAAAAGATCTAGCCAAGCTGTTCAAGATAGAGGAAGCACAAATATCAATCAAACAATAAAACATATTGAAAGATAAGGGATAAAAGAACTTCACTATATTGAATCAAGCAATTAGGGATGGTATAGAAGGGTTGAGAAACCCTAAAATATTCCTAAAATCTGGTATAAGTCGACTGTAACACCTCCAAAAATCATATACAACGCAGCGGAATACCACATGGGGTGCTACTTCGTAATACACAGCAATAGATACAAGAGAACGACCTCTAGGTGTCGTTTGAATAATAACATTTGTAGATTTAATCAAAATCTGAATTTAATATAACATTTGTCCCATAATTTGCATCACAATGAAAAGCTTGAATGAAAAGACTCCAAACGTCGCAAGTATTCCTGACGCCGTCTCCACCTAATGTGAGTAATTCTTTAAGCCTACTTTTGTGTAAAGTTGTACTCTTGTCCCGTTTCTTCCAAAATAAAGCCCAAGTCATGTGTATTTCCTCCAAATATCTTCAAATTGCTAAAAAAAAAAGAAATGATTAAACACATATTTTAAGCATTTTGCATAATTATAAGGGTTAAATTACCCCAAAAAGTGTATAAAATTACACCTCATCAGTTTCGTAAGAACCTCGATCTCTTATCTGAGCCAATTGAATTTACAATATATAACACTGATTGTTGACATTTTGGCTGGAAGTCCAACTGCTTTATGATGTGTACCAATTCTTGAGCGGCCTATGAGTGTCTAAAGCATCAAGTGAGATGTTGTATTGATGTGAGGGTTGCAAAGACTTCACATGAAGCTTTACAATCCCCTAGACAATGTACCTAATCGTTGCTGTGTAGTATAGGCAAGACTCGGGGGTTGTTATCGTTCTCTAAGGGAATAGGTTGGGAAGGCTCGAACACGGTCTAATAGAATTCTAAGGGGTTGGGAGAAGATTCTTTTTGTGTTTTTATATTATAAGAAATCAGGTAAATATCATGGTTTGAAGGTTGTGTAGTTCTAAAAATTAAACTAAATTATAATCTAAACTACTGGTGATAACTTTATGATAAAAAGATGTATCTACCTAATCATGCACTACTCCTCAGATTGCTTCTCCTAGATCTGTTGCCTTATCACACTTGTGATGATCTGTGTAAGTATTTACTAAGTCATGAACGAATTACACGAACCCGCCATCTATTTAATATTCTGTTAGGGCAATGCACAAGTAAGGTAGTATGAAGACTATTACAAGGCCCCTAAGAGTATATTAAATGCATGTGAAATATCTTAAGAGGGATCAACCATATTAGGGGTAAGGTAGTATGAAGACTGTTATCGATGGTATCCTTTCTACACTACTGCGTGTTTACCTTAGACCGTCTAGCCCAATTTAATATTTATTGGCTATTTTCTAAAGCCTAACGCGCATATCACAACAAGAAGCAACCATCAAAAGGACTACTACCTAAGTTTCATGCAATTCATAAGTAAATACAGATAGGGTTTAGCCTAGGCATGTTAAAGATAAAGAAAGAAACATAAAATCAATCAAACAACACATAGACATATTGAATGATTAATGATAAACAATCTTACTTGATTAAAACGTGGATTGAAGGTAGTTACAATAGGGTTTTGAGGGCCTGAAAACGACCTAAAAAGCTGCTAGAAAGACTAGGGTTCTCCCTAAAGTTATACAAAGTTACACACCTAAAACCCTAATTTCGGTTTAATATATATAGGAATATCGCTGCGACGCCGTCGCTTTGGAGTCCTGACGCCGTCGCTACGTAGATGATTCTAGATCCTATTTAAGGATCGGCCACGGTCCTGACGTGTCGTCATTTTCTTGCGCCGGCAACCAGATAGATTTGCGACTGCGTCGCTTTAATAGCCTGCGACCCGTCATCCGATGCGTGTATGCAAATTCTTCAAGAGATTTGTTTAGTCATAAGTCTTGTCCCGTTCTTCTCTCTAATACGACCCAATCTACATGTATTTAAATGCCATCGAATTGCTATAAAACCTAAAAACAAACGTTTAACACATAATCTGGCATATTCACATGATTTAGGTGTTAAATACCACGAAATAGGTAATAAAATAACACCCAGTCAAATACCTCTACACTTGGAGTTTGTTTTGTCCTCAAGCAAATAGGCTTTTCTGCCTAGACAATAGCAATATTAGGGTCATTTAACCTAATCTTTAAAAGCATTTTACAACACAATCCTTCGAGACACCATCATATTAAAAGCACGAAAATCTATACTAGCACCATCACATAAGTGTTTGAGATTTCTCTCTTTCACTACTCGGTGTATAATAAATTATAGCATAATGGGAAACAGAAAATCAACACTCATTACCTGTCATAGCATATAAATTACCATAGGCTTGGTAAAGGATCAAACCTCCACCGCTAGGCGTAAGTATTATTCATTACCATCAAAGAGGTTTTTTAAAAGGTTGTGGGGTGTAGGTTTAAGATAACATAAATGAAAACGAAAATGGATGGGATGTATTTGGGTAACTTAGGCGTGAATTTGGTGAATGGGTTTAGCTAATTATTTATAAAAAATACACTATGATTTGTTTTTGCTAAAGTCCAAGACTTCGGACAAATATAACAAACTCTAACACAACCTACCTCAATCTCTTTCTTTTTCTTTTCTTCACTCTAATATAAACATAAGCAAATGGCAGCCCGTACATTTTTTTCACTCTCTTTTTTTATATACATTTTTTACATTTTTGCCTTGCGATTGCTTAAACATATAATACATCATGGGGGAAGGGGGGGGTATAGATACACCCCTACACTTGAACTTTTACATACTCGATTATTTACAATCTAACTAATGACCCAATTTGAGGTGGATCAACATAACATGGAGCTTATTGAGCTCTATTGGGGGTAATAAATTACTTCTTCCCTAATTCTTCATTAGATGAATACTACCATGAATCCCAATCGTCCCAAAACTATATTTACAAGGATAAGGATTTAGCAACCGTGTACTCAAATAATTAACTTAGGTTAAAACAATAATGTACTAAAATCGAGTACATACAAGGTAGACTAAAGAGATTTAGGTGTAATGATTGGTTTAAGGGTTGACAATGATCTTCATTAATAGTCCAGATTAACCTATAAAATTATGAGAACCATGAAAAAGGATAGGCTCGGAGGGTTGTACTAGGGGTATCATGCACTAAAAATGAGTGCATGGCAAGGGTGTGGGATAGTTATATGATCGGTGTGACCATAATAACAATTACAGGTTTAAAACATAGGTTAATCCTAGTGCCTCTTATCTAGCAAATCCTAATACTTACTATGCGGTCTCGGGATGCATTACAAAAACAAGTTCTAGAATTTAATATACTACCGGTACACTCATATAATTTAATACCGATACCAATTCTCTAAAAAAGCGACAAAGACCATACGTGCATATCCGTAACGACGGAATAGACACATATGATTGCATTCAAACCTTAACTCGAGAAAGCTAAAGGTATAAACTATCTTGGGTATCAATAATGGATACCCGAATTCCTAAAGATCTAAAGGCGGATCTCACATTTTTGAGGTGGAATTTTGAGGGTTTTTGTGATAGTCATACACATTCCTGTCCATGAGACGCTATTAATACTCGGTTTTCGTCGGTATGTGTCATAAGAATTTTTAAATTTGGGTCAAAATTACCTTTTTATGCTATGTTTCGATATATTACCCATCATTTTAGGGACAAAGCAAATGGAAAAAGAAGGAATAGTTTCTAAGGCTTATTTTCCCCCTACACTTAAGTTGAACATTATCCCAATGTTCTATAGAATTACCCGTAAAAACGAATAAAGGAAAAAGAAAACAAGTAAAAGAAACTAGTACTCCCCTGGTTTGCTCAATAATGGAGAAGAAACATGCGATAACTGGTTAAATCGTCCTCTAAGAGTCATCCAATGAAACTTCCTAAGAACTTCCATGCTTCTTCTCTTCAATTATAACCTCTAATCAAAGACAAACACAACTATACCAAGCATAAAAAAACGCGGTTAGATATATATACAACGAAGTGTTAGGTTTTGACTCTAAGAAAATAGTAAGATAGATGAGAGTAATAATGTATTCATTGAGTTTAATGCAGGTTTATAAAAGAATTACAATTTTATGTGTTCAATCTTATTTTTCAAAAATACTTGAAAATTTTCAAATTTTCCTGTAGTTGGGGCTCATGACACCGTCAGGATTAATCTTGACGCCGTCTCCAGGCTCTAAGAGAAAATTTCTTTTCGTTTTCTTTAAAAAACTTCATGCACTCGATTATATAAGTTATTTCCTATATGAAATTGTTGCATGAAACCTGGGATTAGTCAATACAATCATATGACTCAAAACTGACGCGAATTAATCTAAACAATTTATTTTATTTTTGTTGAATTGGTTCTTTAAAAACCCGGAAATTTCCCCTACGACTTATTTTGATTTGCAAATACACGTGATTGTAAATAAGACGAAGTTAAAAACAAAACAAAACAAAGCATAATTACAAAGTAATGAATTCAAACATAAAAGAATAAATGAAAAGAATTCAAACACAAGACACTCCTAATATGCGAGAAAAATAAACATTGAGTTACCTCCCAAAAAGCGCTTTTCTTTATTTATGAGTCTTGTAGCTAGACTCAAAGTCACACGTCCTTACGTGACTTCTCCTTCATCATCCATTCCAGTCACATATTCGGGTCCAAGCTCTAGACATTCTTTGTAAAACCCTAATATTTTGCTCATCAACGAACTCTACCTTCCTCTTCTCATTGTCCTCGCTTGTTTCTAAGTAGAGACTAATTTGTTCCCTTTTCAAATCTGATAATAAGTTGTAACGATTTTATCTTATGGGGCATTTTATAGCATTTCATACCGTCCCCTGATTTGTGAATCTTCCTACTTACTCTTCAGGTGGGCCATAAGTCATGTTGGATATTTTTGTTAGGATATCATTTCATCACCTCAACACAAAAATAAGAAAATAGATTTTAGAGAGAGAAAGTAAAAAACAAAGAAAAATGGTTACTTGTTTCACAAAAGAAAAATGAGAAGCAACACCCTCTCCACACTTGGAGAGGGCTTTAAATAGCTACAAGGAAAGGACTATTCTTCCTTGTAGCTTTGTGTTGGCCGGTTTATCAAAAGAAAAATTGGCTTGAGCCCGACAACTAGGCCCAACTAGCTTAACTAAATTTCCCAAAACTACGTTTTCCTATACAAGTGCACGGATAGTTTAATATGACGCATCCCTTTACTACATAAGCACGTCTAACAATCGCCCCTAAGGGGTGGTCTTTCAATTGAGGATCTCTTGTGACATCCTTGAGTCCTTGGAGCCCTGTATTATTGGAATTCCTTTTGAAGATCCCGTTTGCATGCTTGTGATCTTGGATCTGATCTTTAACTTGATATACTTTGACAAAATCTGATATCTGGTCGTTGGGGCCTTGATTTGTCCCTTGACTACTGAGATATCTAAATCTATATCTTTGAATCTTTCCAGCCTTGCATCTTGTGTCTCCACCCTCAATGCTCAAGATCGAAAGCTTGCTAAAATCTCCCTCAACTTTTTCTTTTAAACATGATTACCATAACCACAAAATGATCTTTATGAGGAAGTGCCTTGTTCATCAGAGATTGCGGAAGACTTTGATAGATTGAGCTTTTCCATCATGAATTAATCTTTGTGATGAGCTTGAGGACTTGAATCTTGACTTCGTCAAGGACTAAAGCTGCTAAAAACCGTCAGAAAACCAGCAAGTATAGGTTAGAGATAACATATATGTGACGAAAGTGCTTTGTCACTTCGTCCGCTTATGGTTGAGCAATAACCACTGTTCCCCGTTAACAGTATAAATACTGCCTGTGATCAGGTGAATTAAAAGATCTCCTTGAAAAGGGGTTCCGCATTTTTTTTTTCTTTTTTCTGGCACAGCCGTGTCCACGTTACCGGAGCATCTCAAAGCAGACAACACAGTAAGAGTGAATCAGATAGTTACTATCTTTCTGATTTGAGTCGTCAATTCATTTTACTGGAACAAGTTTGATTCATATAGAATCACACCATCGTTTCTTTCCAGTTGACACAAGTTTGATTCATATATGAAATCTCGCTCAATCACCTACCAAGAGCTTGATAGATGTTTGGCTTCAAACAGAATTTCCATCTTCCACTGGAAATACTAAAGAGGTATCAATTCCAGGATGTTCTGGCAATTATCAC
This sequence comes from Tanacetum coccineum, assembly GCA_026074375.1. Classification (NCBI taxonomy): domain Eukaryota; kingdom Viridiplantae; phylum Streptophyta; class Magnoliopsida; order Asterales; family Asteraceae; genus Tanacetum; species Tanacetum coccineum. The sequence goes on from BQNB010055864.1 coordinate 25,973, forward strand.
AAGGATAATGCTAGGACTTAATGATAACCCAAAGTGTAGTATAATGATGTACAACATTTTGTATATTGGCAATTTGTGACCTAAGTGAGATTTTGAAGGATCTCGTTGGCTCTAGACTCTTTAATGTACACATTTGTTATTTGGTAATCGAAGGCAGGAGCGGACTGCCACCTTTTCAATATCAACGATCTCGGAATGAGAAAGCCGAAGAAATAGTGTTGATTCTCCGTGAGAAATGAAACAGAATCTTTTGAGAGATTCTGAGTTGCTAAGGAGGAGGTTGTGCATTGCATCACTCACTGGGTCCCTGATGACTGTACTACAATATTAGAATCATCTTGTATTACCGATAGAGTATGCAATTGAACCCTGTTTCCGCCTAAGGTTGTATGGAGGGCTTCGTTCTCTCGCAACCCTTGTCCTTACAATTCTTTTCCATTCTCAACCCCCTTCAGTGCATACGAGACTAAGTTCATGACTAGTAACCTTATTGGTTTTTTATTCCAGCACTAGCTCCATCTCAGACAGCACTAACCCCTTATTCCTCTCACTTTACTGGTAACTCCTTTTTCAATCATACTTATGGAACGAATATAACCTAACCTTAAAACTCCTAATTAACTCCCTGAGAATAACAGTTGGTCGGACTGTTGAGATATTGCCAATGAAAGATCCATAAAACCATTTGATAAAAATCAATCAACGTGTCTGAGAAATCATTTAAGACACATTGAGAGTTTCCAGAGTTACCAAAAACTCCCCCCTACACATATGCACCATATATATTGAAAGAATTTTAGCACATGCGAGGTTTTGGAACAGCACTTTATAGTTGAAGATCGTATCCATTATTAATCCGTATTGATCATTTTTTAAATTCACGATTCTCTCCCCCCTCAAAAATTGCATAAGTGTTACAATTTTTGACAATTAGTGAATTGAAAAAAAGTTAATGTCCGTAATTCACAAGAGCCTAACAAAGTCTGAGGGAAACAGGAGTGCAGCCAGAATGAATCATATTATTATACTCCCCCTCAATTATAGAATAGAGTGAAAAACTTGGAGTGGGAGTTTGTTGAGCACACAATTTTGAAAGAATTTGAAAATTTTCTTTTGAAAATATCTTGAAAAATTGTGCTCAAACAAGGAAAATTAATGTGAGATATATCTTATTTACATCATTTTCCCTTAGAACTCTTCTCTAGCATTCCAAACTCTTAATTTTATATGACATTGCTCAGAAGACCAGAAGATATGAGCTTCCCGTTTTTTTATAGGATAATAACATAAATGAACATTTTCCTTTTCTTTGAGACCGAGTCCTAAGCTGACATTTACTTAGAAATCGTGAGGAAAAAATGAAAGTACAGTTTTGAAAAAAGCATTTGAAACTCTCGCTCGAAACTTCATTGTATTCACCCTGTGTTTGATATTAATCAACATTTCTAGGTGCGCAAATGTTATCGATTGTCGAGAGACATGTCAGAGAAGATTATTTTTTGTAATTTTTGAAATTTTCTGGATTTTGTATTTTGTTTTTATAGTTTTATAATTTTAATATTTGTTTTTCTTGTTTTTAATAAAATCAAAACTTAAGAGAAAGATCAAAAATATTTACAAGTCGAAGTTTCCATCAGCAGTGATAGCTGTTGCTAGAGTTGAAGTAGATGAAGTTGAATCTTGTTGTTGTTGGCGTTTATCGAATGCATCAGTAGTAGTAACATCGGAAGACTTTGAAACAACTTGATTTTCTCCATTTGATAATTCGTCGAACAAATGACCGAATATACTTTCCAACTCTACCATCGACTCTATGACTATCAATGATCTTACGAAGTGAAAACAAGAAGATTTCTCTTCTTTTTAAGGTAAAGCGCACTGAAGTGTACACTCCCTTTTTCTTTGACGAACGGGTTGCAATCTGACATTTGATTACAAGCCATTGACTTGAGCTAACAAACATTGAATGTTTCGAAAGTAGCTCAAGACCGAAAAGATTTCTCTTTTTGTTGTTAAGGATAAACGCACTGACGCGTACAATTCCTTTTATTTTAAGGAAATCGGTTGTTATCTGATTTTAATAACAGCATCGACTGAAAACTCCAACAAGTGTCACATCATTGTCCTCCATTATCTTCTTTGTCTTTCAGGTGTATACTCTAAAAGCAATGGAATTAGCATAGTTAAAAACAACCAATTTTTGGAACAACCTGACATAGAAAAGTTGAACTTGGAAACCTTTGTGTGATAGGTTCCCTGAGTGGTTAGAATAAATGCATTATCACCTTATATGAGAAGTCAGAAGACTCTACCAGAATTCACTAGACGTGATCTATTTTTTCCTTGAAGGTCAAAAAAATCTTCCTGTTGGTGACCGACCTAAGGCAAGATCTATTTTACTAGGCTGAGGGAAGCAAATCTTTCTTTGGACCCTATATTCTTTGGTTTCCAGACCTGAGCCTTATGTTTCTTTTGATTTGCACTTTTTGAAACATTAGCACTTTGGTTTTTCTTTCTAGATTTCATGCCATTCACATACTGACGCACACAATCATCATGAGGTTGTGAAACAATGATTGGTTTTGTCCTAACGCTTGTTTTTACATGTTTGTTAGGCACAAAGTTGTCTACCCTATTAGCTTTAAAAGGATTGATCCTAAAGATTCCTGGAGCAATCACTCTTTCATTGTTCACAACAGTTGACTCTCGAGAGGAAGGAACTGAGTTTGAAGTGACTGGATTTGACAAAGCATTCGTCTCATCAACCTTGGGAAAAGCCGTAGAGTTTAGGTAGAGGTAGGTACAGCATACAGTTTGGGTCTAGAAGAAAGACGGTGGTTTTCCCAAAATTGCTTGCTTTTGCAAACTTAGTATGCGCACTCATACGCTTTGTTTGTGTCCTTAGTTGATAGAACCCCTTATCAAAACCAACTGAGCTCTCAAACTTATCATTTTCATAGATACGTATCATGTAATTTGTGTTGCAAAGAGTCAATTATTGTTTTAGTTTGAGCACGTGTGACAGAGATAGAGTCAAACAGGTTTTTGTATGTGGACTTAAGGTGAGCAATTTCCTTTTCATAATTCCGAACCTGAAACTCTAATTCTACATTCTCATTTTCAAGTTTCTGAGACAAAGGGATCCAAGAGTTATTGTGATACACAATGAGTACCTGACTATTACCCTTTTGGTCTCCCAACCTGAGCGTTGCCAACCAGTTCGTCTTGGTGTTGCATGTCATAAGAAAGCTTTATCGTACAAAGTTTTCATAATTGCATTCTTCAAACACTTTTTGTACCATCATTTAATCAATAGTATAGCATATTCATTCTCCTTTTTAATGATACAATTTTTCAAGACGTTCTTTCGTACGGGTCAAGCTCAGTTTGGAGATTTGATGAACCTACAACTGATGGATTTTGCACAATAGAAATAATGTCTTGACTGACAACTGCTCTCAAGAGATGCTCAATTTCTAATTCCAATGCCTTGTGCTTAGCAAGAGATTCATCAGCTTCTTTTGCAAGAGATTTAAAGTCACGAACAAATTTGGCTGCTTCTTTCAAAAATTGAATTTCAAAATTTTGAAGTCTAGTATCCCTTGATTGATAAAGGAAAAATTTTCTTCTTTTTTAAAATTTTGTTAATCTCTTGCTGAGCAACTGGAATCGACCAATTTGTGGTGTATCTAAAAAGTCATTCTATGTTTGACAACACGTTGAAGAGTCACAATGGTGCTTTTTACCTCATTTAGAAATTTCCGTGCAACACTTAGAGTAGTGTCATCCAAAAATTCTTCATTTGGTTTTGAAATATCAGATTTTGAAAACAAGTGCCCGTTTTTGGAAGTATTTACAAAGTACAATCGTAACCAACCTTTTCTTGGACTGCCGTGTTTGAGAAACAAAAATCCCCGCAAAGATGATTAATCTTTGTATAGTTTGCCGGTTTTATTTCTTTGATCAATTATTTCATTTTTAGGTGACTCTCTTGAGCAATTTCGCAGTGTCTCTTCCGAATCATGCACAACGAGGATCAATGCTTTTTCTAGGTAACACTTTGCATATACAAACTTTGTTGTTTTCCCCCGGCTGAGCTTAGCCTTGAGATAAAAAGGATTTTTGATAACTAAAGCCATTTTCTGTTCGTGTGGTAAACCGACCTGGCTTAGGTAAAAGCATGTGCATCATTTGAATCGATTGACCCGTTTTAACCAAAATATTATCTAATTCCTTTATCTTATTCTCAAGTTGAATTTGTTTATCAAGAAGCTCGTCTTCGCGTATTTTGAAATCAGACTTCAACTTTTTTCTTTTCTCAAGAAGAGAAGAACAGTTGATTTTCCGTTGAAAGCTGTTTACTTATATTTGAAATTTTCCTACAATCAAAGTTGTTATTTTGTTTTACCTCACGAACTTAATGAAGAGCATTTATCTTTTCTTTTTTTGTATAGGACCATGTTCTTGATAAAACCGACTTTTATGATAACATCTTTCAAGTTTGTCATATTTTTTCTTGACTAATTTTCAAAACAACTTTTCTTGATTTTTATATCAAGCAAGCTCGAGGCGGTCCCAAATCAACATGTATCTTTCATTTTCCCGATTTACCGAGTTGACCTTTCAACTCAAGTGCCAAATAAATTATATAATATTCAAAAGTAAGCACGTGTTTCCATCAACATTGCAGGAGGGGGGGAACAGGAGATCAACATCCGCAACTGTTGAGGAAACACTTGCTTACTTTGAATCATATATGAATAATTTGGCACTTGAAGTTGAAAATGGGGGGGGTCCAACTGTAAAATCGCAAAATGAAAGAAACAAATGTTGATTTGACCACTGAATATAAAAATCAAGAAAAGTGTTTTGAAATTAGTCAAGAAAAATATGACAAACTTGAAAGATGTTATCAAAAGTCGGTTTATCAAGAACAATGTCTTACAAAAAAGATAAATGCTCTTCATTTAAGTTCCGGTAAACAAATAACGACTTTGAATGAGGAAATTTCAAATTTAAGTAAACAGCTTTCAACGGAAAAATCAACTGTTTCTTCTCTTCTTGAAGAAAAGAAAAAGTTGAAGTCTGATTTCAAAATACGCGAAGACGAGCTTCTTGATAAACAAATTCAACTTGAGAATAAGATAAAGGAATTAGATAATATTTTGGTTAAAACGGGTCAATCGATTCAAACGATGCACATGCTTTCACCTAAGCCAGACTCGTTTTACCACACCGAACAGAAAATGGCTTTGGGTTATCAAAATCCTTTTTATCTCAAGCAAGCTCAGCGAAAACAACAAAGTTTGTATAATGGCAAAGTGTTACTTGAAAAGCATGATCCTCCTGTTGTGCATGATTCGGAAGAGACACTGCAACTTGCTCAAGAGAGTCGCCAAAAAATGAAACAATTGAACAAAGAAATAAAACCGGCAAACTACACAAAGATTAATCATCTTTCGGGGATTTTTGTTTCTCAAACGGCCAAGTCACAAGAAGAGGTGTACTTTGTAAATACTTCCAAAACGGCCACTGTTTCAAAATCGATTTCAAAACCAAATGAAGAATTTTTGGATGACACTACTCTAAGTGTTGCACGAAAATTTCTAAATGAGGTAAAAAGCACCATTGTGACTCTTCAACGTGTTGTCAAACATAGAATGACTTTAGATACACACAATTGGTCGTCCAGTGCTCATCAAGAGATTCACAAAATCTTAAAAGAAGAAATTTTTCCTATCATCAATCAAGTGGATACTAGACTTCAAAATTTTGAAATTCAATTTTTGAAAGAAGCAGCCAAATTTGTCGCTTCGGAATTTTAAATCTCTTGCAAAAGAAGCTGATGAATCTCTTGCTAAGCACAAGACATTGGAATTGGAAATTGAGCGTCTCTTGAGAGCAGTTGTCAGTCAAGACATTATGTCTATTGTGCAAAATCCATCGGTTGTAGATTCATCAAATCTCCAAACTGAGCTTGACCGTACGAAAGAACGTCTTGAAAATTGTATCATTAAAAAGGAGAATGAATATGCTAAACCATTTGAAGATTGTACAAAAAGTGTGAAGAAATCAAAAATGACAAAATTTCGTAGCGCAAAAGCTTATAATGACATGCAACACTATATCGAATGTTTGCAAGTTCAGTTGGGAGACCAAAAGGGTAATATACGGATACTCCATGTGTATCAAATACTCTGATCCTTGTCTTCAGAAACTTGAAAAAATGTGAGAATGTAGAATTATAGTTTCAAGGTTCGGGACTTATGAAAAGGAAATTGCTCAACCTTAAGTCCACCATACAACACCTGTTTGACTCTATCGTCTGTCATCACGTGCTCAAACTAAAACAATAATTGACTCTTTGCAACACAAATTACATGATACGATCTATGAAAACGCTAAGTTGAGAGCTCAGTTGTTTGATAAGGTTTCTGATCAAAAGGACACCAACAAAGGTATGAGTGCGAATACTAAGTTTGCAAAGCAATCAATCTTGGGAAAACCACCTTCTTCTTCTAGACACAAACCGTATGCTGTACCTACTCTACCTAACTCTACGGCTTTTCCCAAGGTTGGTGAGACAAATGCTTTGTCAAATCCATCACTTCAAACTCAGTACCCTCCCTCTCGAGAGTCAACTGTTGTGAAACAATGAAAGAGTGATTGCTCAGGAATCGTTTAGGATCAAGCCCTTTTTTAAAGCTATAGGTAGACAACTTTGTGCCTAACATACTGTAAAAACAAGCATTAGGACAAAACCAATCATTGTTTCATAACCCTCATGATGATTGTGTGGCGGTCATATGTGAATGTGCATGAAACTAGAGAAGAAAAACCAAAGTGCAAATGTTTCAAAAAGTGGCAATCAAAAGAAACATAAGCTCAGGTCCTGGAAACCAAAGAAATAGGGTCCAAAAAAGAAAAGATTTGCTTCACCTTAAGCCTAGAAAACCTAGATCTTGCCTTAGGTGGTCACCAACGGAAATTTTTTGACCTTCAAAGGAAAAATAATCACGTCTAGTGAATCCTAGAGTACAATCTGACTTCTCTAAAAGGTGATCATGCATTTACTTCTACCCTCAGAAACCTATCAACAAAAGGTCCCAAGTGCAAGCTTTCTCTATGTCAGGTTTGTCAAAAATGGTTTGATACTATGCTAATTCCATTGCTTTCCGAGTATAACCTGGAAGACAAAGAAGATCATGGAGACAATGAATGTGACACTTGATGAGTTTTCAGTCGATGGTTTGTTATTAAATAACAGATAACAACCCGATCTTCAAATAAAAGGAATTGTACGCGTCAGTGCGTAGCCTTAACAACAACGAAAAGAAGAAATCTTTTTCCGGTCTGAGCTACTTTCGAAACATTCAATGTTTGTTAGCTCAAGTCAATGGCTTGTAATCAAATGTATAATTCAGATGCAACCCGGTCCTCAAAGAAAAGGGGAGTGTACGCTTCAGTGCGCTTTACCTTAAAAAGAAGAGTAATCTTCTTGTTTTCACTCATAGATATGATAGTCATGACGTCGATAGGGTAGAGTTGTAAAGTAATATTCGGTCATTTGTTTCGACGAATTATCAAATGGTAGAAAAACAAGTGTGTTTCAAAGCCCCCCCCCCGTAGTCCCCGAAGTACTACTACTGATGCATTCGATAACGCCACAACAACAGATTCAACTTCATCTACTTCAACCTCTACTGCAACAGCTCTCACTGCCAGATGGAAACTTCGACTTGTAAAAGCTTTTTGATCTTTCTCTTTATATTGATTTCTAAAACCAAGAAAAACAAGAATATAAAAATATAAAACCTATAAAAACAAAATACAAAATCAAAAAATTTTCAAAAAATACAAAAAGAATCTTCTCCGACATGTCTCTCGACAATCGATAACATTTGCGCACCTAGAAAATGTTGATAATAACAACCACTGGTGCATAAAATGAAGTCGAGCGAGATTTCAAATGCTTTCAAAACATGTACGTTCATTTTTTCTCACGAATTCTAAGTAAATGTCAGCTTAGGACATCGGTCCACCAAAGCAAGGAAAATGTTTCATTTAATGTTCATTTATCCTAAACAACGGGAAAGCTACATATCTTCACGTCTTGAGCAATGTCATATAACAGTTCAAAGTTTTTGAATGCTCAAGAGAAGTTCTAAGGAAAATAATGGTAAATAAGATATATCTCACATATTCCCTTTGAGCACAATTTTTCAAGATATTCTCAAAAAGAAAATTTCAAATTCTTTCAAAATTGTGTGCTCAACAAACTCCCACTCCAAGTTTTCAATCTATTCTATAATTGAGGGGAGTATAAATAATTAATGAATTCATTCTGCATGCACTCCTGTTCTCCCCAGACTTTGTTAGGCTCATGTGAATTCCGGACATTAACTTGTTTTTAATTCACTAATTGTCAAAAATTGTAAACACATATGCAATTTTTGAGGGGGAGAATAGTGATTAAAATGTGATCAATACGGATTAATAATGGATACGATCTTCAATCTATAAGTGCGTTCCAAAACCTCGCATGTGCTAAACTCTTTCATAATATGGTGCATATGTGTAGGGGGAGCTTTTTGGTAACTCTGGAAACTCTCAAGTGTCTCAAATGATTTCTCTCAGACACGTTGATTGATTTTTCAAATCCAAAATGGTTTATATGGATCTTAATGGCAAGATCTCAAAGTCCGACAACAGTTATTTCTCAGGGAGTTATAAGGCATTAAGGTTAGGTATATTCTTCCATTAGGTATGATTGAAAAAGGAGTAAAGTGAGAATAAGGGGATAGTGCTGACTGAGATGGAGCTAGTGCTGGAATAAACCCAACAAGGTACTAGTCATGAAGTCTCGGTAAGCACTGAAGGGGTTGAAGAATGGAAAAGAATTGTAAGGACAAAGGGTGAAAAGAAAGAAGCCCTCCATACAACCTTAGGCAGAAACCGGGTCAATGCATAATCTATCGGTAATCACAAAGATGATTCTGATATTGAAGATAAGTCATCATGGACCCAGTGATGCAATGCACAACCCTCCCTAGCCACTCAGAATCTCTTAAAAGATTTCTGTTTCATTTCTCACGGAGATCAACACATTTCTATCGGCTTTCTCATTCCGAGATCGTTGATATTGAAAAGGTGGCAGTCCGCTCCAGCCTCCGTTTACCAAATAACAAATGTGCACTTATAGAGTCTAGAGCCAACGAGATCCATCAAAAATCTCACTAGGACACAAATTCCAATATACAAAATGTTGTACATCATTATACAACATTTGGTATCATTAAGTCCTACGCATTATCCTTGTGATAATTGCCAGAACATCAGAGTGATACTCTTTAGTATTCACAGTGAAGATGGAAATCCTTCTTGAGCCAACATCAAACAAGCTCTTGGTAGGTGACTTGCGAGATTCTATATGAATCAAACTTGTGTCAACTGGAAAGAAACGATGGTGAGATTCTACATGAATCAAACTTGTTCCAGTAATATGAATTGACGACTCAATCAGAAAGATAGTAACTATCTGATTCACTCTTACCGTGTTGTCTGCTTTGAGACGCTCCGGTAACGAGAACGGCTAGTGCAGCTGCGAAACCCTGTCAAGGAGATTCTTTTGAATTCTACCTGATCACAGGCAGTATTTATACTGATTAACGGGGAACCGTGGGTATTGCAACCATATTCGACGAAATGACAAAGACACTTTCGTCCATATATGTTTATCTCTAACCTATACTTGCAGGTTTTCCTGACGGTAGCAGCTTCTAGTCCATGACGAGTCAAGATTCAAGACCTCATGCTCAATCCACAAAGATTAATACATGATGAAAGCTCAAACTATCAAAGTCTTCCGCAATCTCTGATGAACAAGCACTTCCTCATAAGAACATTTTGTGGTACAAGTAATCATGTTAAAAGAAAATGTTGAGGGAGATTGTTAGCAAGCTTTCAAGATCTTGAGCATGAGGGTGGAGACACAAGATCGCAAGGCGGCATAAAGATTCAAGGATAAAGATTTAGATATCTCAGTAGTCAAGACAAATCAAGGCCAAAGACCACGATATCAGTATTTTGTCAAAGTATATCAAGTTAAAGATCAAGATCCAAGATCACAAGCATGCAAAAGGAACTTCAAAAGGAATTCCCAAGAATACAAGGCTCCAAGTCTCAAGACGTCACAAGAAGGATCCTCAATTGAATGACCACCCCTTAGGGGGAGATTGTTAGCCGTGTATTTATTAAAGTGATGGTCATTAAATATTCCCGAGCCATGTATAAGTAAAACGTAGTTTACGGGAATTTAGTTAAGCTAGTTGGGCCTAGTTGTCGGGCTCAAGCCCATTTGTTCTATGAACCGGCCCAACTCAAAGCCCTCAAGAATAGTCCACTCTTGTAACTATTTAAAGCCCTCTCCAAGTGTGGAGAGGGTGTTGCTTCTCATTTTTCTTTTGTGAAACAAGTAACCATTTTCTTCTTTTTTACTTTCTCTCTCTAAAATCTATTTTTCTTATTTTTGTGTTTGAGGTGATGAAATGATATCCTAACACTTTCACTCTTAAAACAAGAAATTTACTAGGAAGTATTGCTGGCATAGGCAGGCAAAGAAACTTAATTCGTTCTCATATCAAGAACAAATTCATTACTCGAGAGTTCTTTGTGGAAAAGATTTAAGAAGTTCTACAACACTATGACAAAATTGTTCTTGAGCTGATAGTTACAAAGACAAATGAAATGCTAAAAAGAGATGCCTCGCTTGGTAAAGCTTGCAGTCAACAAGGATCGAGAAGTCTCTCCTGTTGATATATCCGGTATGGTATCCAAAGAATTTGTTGCTCATGAACCAAAGTTGATTGAAGAACTATTTCGAAAGCACATGCAGAATACAACTCTCAATCTTTATCCCAAAACAAATTCTTCAATTGCTACCACATCATCTAATGATCTTCAACAACAACTGTATCTGAATATTAAGACAAAACCTCAAGATCAAGCAGCTGATCCAGAAATATAGGAAATTTAAAAGCCAAGTTTGAAAGCCATAATTTTTTACATATCATGATGACCAACATTACGATGCTGATCCTCTTGAAGGGGGAGAAACATGGTAAAAAGATATTTTGAAAAAAAAGAATCTTTTGTGAATGGAAGACTAATTCTACCGATGATGAAGCGTCTGTAATAATCAACCCTTAGGGGGAGATTATTAGAAACGATAAAAGTGTTAATTATTATTATGAATTGGTCTTAGTTTAGTTTACAGTTTTATATGTAGTTTTAATGTAATAAAGTCTATCTTTGTAAAAGTTAAGTTAAGTTGACCAAGGTAGGGGAAGTTTAGAGATAACATCGATTTTTTCTTTGTCGACATTAAGTTTGATGCCAGACATGAGCACAATTCCTTCTTGAACCATAAAGTGACATTTTTCCTAGTTAAGGACAAGATGTGCATCCTTGCAACGTTGGAGCATTTTATTGAGATTTTTAAGACAGTTATCGAAAGAATTTCCAAAAATGAAGAAGTCATCCATGAATACTTCGACTGATTCTTCGATCATATTGTGAAAGATAGCTAACATGCACCTTTGTAAAGTAGCTGGAGCATTACATAAACCGAAAGGCATTCGCCTATAAGCGTATGTTCCGAATGGGCAAATGAAGGTTGTTTTTTATTGGTCCAGGAGATCGATCGAAATTTGGAAATATCCAAAAAAAACCATTGAGGAAACAGAAGTATTAATTTCTTGCGATTCTTTCTAACATTTGGTCCATGAAGGGTAAAGGAAAGTGATCTTTTGTGGTTGCTTCATTTATTTTACGATAAGCGCTGCATATTCACAAACCCGTAACGGTTCTTGTTAGAACAAGTTCATCGTTCTCGTTTGTGACGACTGTGATACCACCTTTCTTTGGAACACAGTGGATGGGTCTTACCCAAGGGCTATCGACGATTGGATAAATAATGTCAGTGTCGAGTAATTGGACTATTTCCTTCTTCACGACTTCTTGCATATTAGGTTTTAATCGTCTTTGTTTCTAAACAACTGGTTTCTTGTCATCAAGAATTTGTATATTGGGTTTGCAGAAAGACGGACAGATAGCAGGAATGTCGGTGGTTTTCCAAGCAAAGGATTGTTTGTGACTTTTGAGAACAGAGACTAATCTGGTTTTGTTTTCTTTAGTGAGCTGAGATGATATGATAATAGGAAGGAAAGATGGTTCCTCCAGAAATACATATTCCAGATGACCAGGAAGAGGTTTGAGTTCAAGATCTGTTGGAGATTATTCGAGATATGTCTTTATCTTGTAATCAGTATTGAAGGTGATTTTTTCAAATGGCGGTTCTTCTTCATTTGATTTAGATTCATAATTTTCTTGGATGTTCATGGCAATAAATTTGTTGAATTCGGTAAAGATTTTGTCGTCGAGAGGAGTGCCCTCGATGGAGTAAAGGATTTTACTGCCTTCATCGAGAAGAGAATCGAAATCTTCTTCTAAGATTTCATTGATTACATCGATACTAAAACAGGTGTCATCATTTGAATAGGAATGTTTCATAGCAGAGACCATATGAAAAGTCATTCGTTCGGTTCCAATTCCAAGGTTGAGTTGTTTTTGCTTAACTCGAATCACTGCTTCGGCAGTATGTAAGAAGGGTCTTCCTAAGATAAGAGGAACTTTATTGTCTTCTTCCATTTCGAGGATAATAAAATCTACGAAAAAGGTGAATTTTCCAACCTCGATGAGCATATTTTCAGCAATTCCAATAGGATATTAAAATGTTTTGTCTGCTAATCTTACGCTCATCATGGTAGGTTTATGAGTTTCGAGAGATAGTTTCGCATATAAGGAATATGACATAAGATTAATGCTAGCACCAAGATCGGCTAAAGCATTGCATGAGAAAGCTTTGTTGAAGTTGCACGGAATAAGGAAACTTCC
>BQNB010055865.1:10532-38925 GCA_026074375.1 Tanacetum coccineum
AGTGGATGAAAATGAAGCTTCAGATAAAAGTGGGAAGAATGATCAAGCCACAAGAAGTGAGTCAGAAAGGCTAAATCAAAGGGAAATGCAGACTAAACACACTAACAGTACTAACCGTATTAATACTGTTAGTACACCTGTTAGTACTGCTGGACCATCATTTGATAATGCTGTTCCATCACCACTAGTTAATACTGCTGGACCTTCTGTTAGTACTGCTAATGCATTTGAAGAACATCTATTTGAATGATTTTCTCTTTTCAAAAATGCATTTACCCTTCCACCTGTTCCAAATGTGTCTTCAATGGATAATACTGGCATTTTTAGAAATGCTTATGATGATGAAGATGTGGATGGAAGAAGAAGTTGACATGAACAATGTAGATACATCTTATACAGCTTCTGATGTCCCTTTCACAAAATTCTTTAAAGATCATCCTCAAGATCAAGTGATTGGAAGTCTAAAAACACATGTACAGACAAGACACATGACCAAGATAAATGAAGAACATGGTTTGTTTTCCTCAGTTCACAAGCTTAGGAGAACAAATCACAAAGATTTTTAAAATTGTCTATTTGTCTGTTTCTTATCTCAAATGGAACCCAAGAAACTAGTTCAAGCCTTAAAAGATCCAAGCTGGGTGGAAGCAATTCAGGATGAGCTTCTACAATTTAAACTACTAAAAGTTTGGACCTTAGTTGATTAACCAAGAGACAAGTGGGCAATTGGTACTAAATGGGGTTTTAGAAACAAGAAGGATGAAAAAGGCATAGTGGTGAAGAACAAAGCTAGACTGGTTGCTCAAGGACATACTTAAGAGGAAAGTATAGATTATGATGAAGTCTTTACACCAGTTGCAAGGATTGAAGCCATAAGATTATTTCTGGCTTATGCTTCATTCAAAGATTTTGTAGTCTACCAAATGGATGTGAAGAGTGCTTTTCTATATGGAAAGATAGAAGAGGAGGTGTATGTCTGTCAACCTCCTGGTTTTGAAGATACACACTTTCTAGATAAAGTTTACAAGGTAGAAAAGGCTCTCTATAGACTACATCAGGCCCCCAAGAGCTTGGTATAAGACATTTTCAACTTATTTGCTGGACAATGGTTTTCACAGGGGTCAAATTGATAAAACATTGTTCATTAAAAGATAAAAAGATGATATCCTGCTAGTACAGGTTTATGTTGACGATATCATCTTTGGGTCAACTAAGAAAGAGATGAGTACTGAATTTGAAAAGCTGATGCATGATAAGTTCCAAATGAGTTCTATGGGAGAACTTTTTTTTGGGACTTTAGGTTCAACAGAAGAATGATGGGATCTTTATCAGCCAAGATAAATATATAGCTGAGATTTTGAAAAAGTTTGATTTTGCCTCAGTAAAGATAGCAAGCACTCCAATGGAGATAAACAAGGCATTGATAAAGGATGAAGAAGCTGAGGATGTAGATGTACACTTATATAGATCAATGATTGGATCATTGATGTGCTTAACAGCTTCTAGACCAGACATAATGTTTGCTGTGTGTGCTTGTGCAAGGTTCTAAGTTACTCTAAAGACTTTACATTTTAATGCAGTGAAGAGGATCTTTTGATACTTAAAAGGCCAACCTAAATTGGGCCTTTGGTATCCTAGAGATTCACCATTTAACTTGGAAGCTTTTTCTGATAGTGACTATGCTGGAGCTAGTCTTGATAGGAAATCTACAACAGGAGGTTGTCAATTTCTTAGCAAGAGATTGATTTCATGGCAATGTAAGCAGCAGACTATAGTGGCCAACTCAACAACTAAAGCAGAGTATGTTGCTGCTGCTAACTGCTATGGACAAGTGTTATGGATCCAAAATTAGATGCTTGACTATGGATTCAATTTCATGAATACTAAAATTTACATTGACAATGAAAGTACAATTTGTATTGTGAAGAATCTAGTGTTTCACTCTAAAACCAAGCACATAGAGATAAGGCACCATTTCATCAGAGATTCTTATGAGAAGAAGTTGATACAAGTGATCAAGATTCACACAGACCAAAATGTTGCAGATCTTCTCACAAAAGCTTTTGATGCTAACAGGTTTAATTTTCTAATTGCTAGCATTGGATTACTCAATCTCTAAGGCTTAACAATTCTTAACTTTTATTCATCGGTTATGCATAAATATGGATCCTCATAAATTCTCACATGTCTATCTAGTCTTTTCTAGTGTGCTTGTGATGAATAAAGGCATGTTGTTGTATAATTATTGAAGACAGACTTAAAACTGCTAAGGTAAATGTTAATACTACTAAGTATAATTAGTACTACTAGTTATACTTAAGACTGCTAGTTAATACTGCTAGTCATAGTTAAAACTGCTAAACAAGAAAATACTTTGGATTGTATATTTTTGGTTTTGGACTAACATTTGCAGGCTAAGCATATTGAGTATCTGGTATTGAATTGAGGGGAGGCTTATGATGTCAATATCCAGTCAAGAATTAATGAAAGGACATGTAACATTAAACACAAGTGTGTGATGTGTCAAACACCTAGGTAAATCAAAAGAGGTCGGGACACCAAGATACCTCAGTCTAGTGGTCCCTCTGAAAAAGGTTGGTGATGAGGCTGTCCATAAGGAGTTGGGTGACAGAATGGAAAGGGCTGCCACTACTGCTTCAAGCTAAGAAGCAGAGCAGGACAGTGGTAACATAAATTAAAACCAAATCCATGGCAATACTTAATAAGCCAAGTCCTTAGGGAATTGGTTTAGGTAGTGGTACCAGGTGCCAAGATACCATATTGGGGGTGTAGATGCTCAAACTAGGTTTAGGACTACATCTAAATAGTCCAATGATCCACCTCTCTTAAAAGTTAAGACATTTGGAAGTGGGTAGGACAATATGCAACTAATGGAATTGATGGCACATTGTACAAAACTGTCTGCATTGGTGAGCTCAAAAGAATATAGAGATTTGTGATATAAAAACAGAAAGAGTGATATGATGAGCCAAAAGAAATGAGAGATATTATGAGATGAAAAATAGAAAGAGAGCTTGTCAGAATCTAAGTCTATGATGGAAATGCTTGTGGGAACAGCATTGGTGTTTATACTACTAGGCATGAACTTAATACTGCTAGTATTAAGTTAGTACTGCTAGGCATATTTTAATGCTGTTAGGTGAAGTTAATACGGCTAGGCATAAAGTTAGTACTGTTAGGCTAAAATTAGTACTACTGGGTAACCGTTAGTACTATTTGATGCATACCAGATTTTTTAATTAATTAATAGCCGTTGAGATATTTCTGCCAACAACTTGCTCATAGGGGTCTATGATTTGGAAAATTCTTGATATTTCTTTCTCTTATAAGATTTCTTCCTTATAAAGATTCAATCTTATTAAGTCGGTCAAATCAAAACCCTAGGAGCTCTCCATAAAATCTAAATTAACTTTACCAAACTCTCATATTCTCATCAACAAACATAAACCCAAAACTTTTATCTCAACTCACTCACTAATGGCTCATTTGGAATTCTGTGATACCCGTAACATGGTCGCTTTCTTGAAAAAATCAGAGGGAAGTAAAGATTTTCATTTAATAATTGATTTTCGCAATCTAAGTCGTATCAAGTATGCCCTTATAGAAAATCCTACTATCTATACTTCACTCATTCAACAGTTTTGGGATACTGCCTATGCAAGCACCTTAAAGAATGAAGAAATGAAGATAACTGCTACCATTGATGGAAGAGTCAAGACTATTACTGAAGCATCAATAAGAAGGCATCTCAAGCTAGAAGATTCAGATGGTATTCCCACTTTACCTAATGCTAAAAATTTTAAGCAACTTACTCTTATGGGGCATCTAATTCTAACAAATTGACCTTCCAAAAGGGTCACTTTCCACCTCAATGGAGATTATAAATACATACTATTCTTCATTGCCTAAGTCCTAAGAAGACTGCTTGGGAGCAGTTCAGTAGCAACATAGCTACTGCTATCATTTGCTTGGCAACAAATAGGACTTTCAATTTTTCTAAGATGATTTTTGAAGGTATGCTGAAAAACTTGGACAGTAGGTCAAATTTTTTGATGTATCCTAGATTCATTCAAATATTTTTGAACAAGCACAAAAGATACCTTCTCCCTCACAAAAGAAATTATGTTGCTCCTACCCTCATACAAAAACTATTCAGTAACATGAGAAGGATTTCCAAGGGTTATACGAGGGTAGACATTCCACTCTTTCCAACTATGCTCACTGCACCTAAGTCATCTCCCTCTAGAATAACATCTTCACCATCCTTATCACCCCACACACATCCATCCACATCTCAACAACCACCTACACCACCATTCATGCAAACTATCCATGATACAGAAGAACCTGCTACTATGCCCTATGATTTATCTCAACTAAGGGTTCAATTACTTGGTAGTGATGAGGGCAATTTGACACTCAATGAATTAATGGTTCTTTATACAACATTGTCTAAAAAGGTGGAGGATTTGAAAAATAACTTGAAGCAGACAAAATTGACATATGGTGCTGCTTACACTAAGCTCATTATGAGGGTCAAGAAGTTGGAGCACAAGGTAAAGGCAAACAAATCTAGAAGAAGAACAAAGATAGTTGTCTCTGATGATGAGGAAGTTTCAAAGGATCCTTCCAAACAGGGGAGGATAATTGCAGAGATTGATCAAAACCCTTCTATTTCATTGGTATAAGATGAAGGAACTTCATGGATTCAAGAGGATACTAAGACTCAGAGGAGGACTAGTGATGATACTGAGATATTGTTAGAATAAGAAGAGCCTACTGAACTAGTGGAAGATCCTGGTAGTGGTGAAAAGGGTGAAAAAGAAATTAGTATTGCTGAGGTACTAGTTAGTACTGCTAGTGCAATTCCTGGAGTTAGTACTGACACTCCTGAAAGACAAGTTTATATTAGAAGGAGTGCAGAAAAGAGAAAAGATAAAGGAAAAGCTATCATGAAACATGATGAATCTATTCAGAAGAAGACAAAGAAGCAACTAGAACAAGAAAGACTTGGACATGAAGATGCTATTAGACTGCAAGAAGAGATTAATGAAGAAGAAAGACAAAGGATTACCAGGGATGTAGAAATAGCTAAACAATTACAAGAAGAGATTGATATAGCAAGGCAAGAATAAGAGAAGTATGATCTAGCACAAGCATTAGAATTGCAAAAGGACTTGGATAAAAGGGAAGAAGTTGTATATTAAGCTGATCCAGCTCAAGTTATTGATTGGAGTGATCCTGTTGTGCTCAGATATCATGCACAACAAAATAGATCTTTCTCAAAAGCTAAAGTGAGGAAGAACATGTGCATGTATTTAAAGAATCAGGGAGGATACAAGCAGAGTCATTTCAAGGGAATAAGCTATGAAGATATTAGACCTATATTTGAAAGAGTATGGGATCAAAATCAATCTTTTGTACCTAAGGATTCCGAGATTGAAAAGGAAGTAATAAAGAGATCTGGATTTGATTTTCAAAAGCCACCTGCTAAAAGACGAAAGATTAGAGATGTTTCAGGCTCTGTTGAAGAACAATCTGCAGGAAAAGAAAAAGAAGTATCAGAAGAAGAACTAAAGAAACTATTAGTGATAGTTCCAGTAGAAGAAGTGTACATTGAAGCTCTACAAGCCAATTATCCAATTGTAGACTGGGAAGTTCTCACTGAAGAATCAAGAAGTTACTAGAGAATTATACGAGTTGGAAATCATACAGAGGTCTATCAAGTTTTTGAAGACATGTTGAAGAGATTTGATAGAGATGATCTAGAGAAGCCTTGGGATTTAGTTAAGAGGTTCAGCTCAAAAGATCCTATAGTTGACAAAGAGAAGGTCTTATAGGTTAAATTAAAAATGTTATTTGAACCAGACCACGATGATACACTATGGAAGCTTCAGAGATATATGCATGATCCATTGACATGGAAATTGTATGATACATGTGGTGTTCACCATGTGTCTACAGAAAGAGGACATGACATCTTCATGCTAGTTGAAAAAGATTATCCACTGACAAGAGCAATTATAACGGTAATGTTGGCTAACAAAATTCAAGTGGATGAATCTTCAGAGATGGCAAATGAGCTGTTAAGGAAAATCTTCTATTAGGTAGAAAAACTAAGAACTTGAAGTGTTTGAAAGAATCCTTTTAGAGCCAAAAGCTTTAATTCATCAAACTTGATGATTTGAAGGTAAATCATAAGTTTAGGGGAGGATTGTTGGGAATTAAGGTCTTCTATAAAGTTTATACTGCTAGATCAACTTAGTACTGCCAAGCTTAAAGAGTGTGTACTGCACATATTATAACTACCAGTACTAACTGGTTAGTACTGCTAGAGCAAAAGTTAGTACTGCCAGTACTAACTTAATACTGCTGAGAAGAAGTTAATACTGCTGAAGACTTAAGACTGCATGAAGATAAAGACGTATGAAGGGATATGCATGGATTTGATTTATTCAAAGTTATAATTTCCTATCCCAGATCAGGCAGATATGTATAATAGACATAAATATTTAGAACAGATATGTTGATATCTTTTAGGAGTTTCTAAAGATTTGATATCTTATCTATGAAAAGGACTCCTTGAGTTTAATAAAAGGAGATCCAAGGTTATGGTTTTAGATATCAGTATTTTCTAATAGAATTCATAGCTCAAGTTGATAAACCCTATCACTATCATTTAGCGCGTGATCGTATTATTAAATTGAGAAGCTACATTGTTCTGGTCTCAATCTTTTTGTGTATCAAACAAACTTTACTATTATTCATAGAGTAAACTTCTTAATGTATAAAACTAGATCTTCAGCGTAAGTTTATATCATTCACTCAAAGTTTTATTCTTAGTTATTTTGGATTTATTCAAGGATACTAAACCTTACATCAAGCTAAGGAGTTAAAGATCTATAGTATTTATTGGGATCAACAATCTCCTTTATATATAACCTTGTAAGGGTTTTCATACTATCTGTTGCTTTGGTGGGGATGAAGTGTGCTGATTTGGTAAGGCGATCTACAATGACCCAAATTGTGTCATGTCCAACTATGATGTTTCTTTGGTAGCTCTTGTAATCGAAGTCCATAGTATTCTTCCACGGCATCTTCAATGAGTATCTCTGGTTTGTAATCAGTAAGCCGGATGTGCTTCTGACATTCTGATTTACACTCTAGAGTATGTCAAACACTGCCAACATATTCATGATGCATTACCTTCATGTTAGCCAACAATAATGTTTCTTAGATCCTGATAAATCTTGTCATGATACTCGGGTGAATGGAACTACTATTGAGATTTATAGGATTCATGCATGATCAAGTCCCTCAAATTTCCAAAGAGTGGTAACCAGCTTCGGTTCTTGATACAACGAGTTCCATTGGTACGTACTTTACTAATGCACTTTGTTCCCATCCCTCATATGTCTCTCACCCCCCTCGCTTCGAAATAGTCATCTCTTGATCGACTCTAGTTTATGGGCTTCTCAAGGATTTGTGATAGGTAATTTTGGGTAGCAGGGTCATGACTTAAGCTCCAACAAAAGTGGTTTGATTCATTCCTCTGGCTTAAGGCAACCCGCTACAACATTTGCCTATCCAAGGTGTCCTTAAATCTCACATTATCAATCTGACGAGCTAAATTCTAACCAATAGACATTTGCTCATGTTTAAAGCTCTTTCTAAAGAAGGATATGTTAAAGGCTTTAAATCAGTGAACACAGTACACTTGACGATTGCCATACATATAGTGTCTCGTAAATTTTAAGAGCGAACACTACTGCTCCTAACAGAGGTCATGTTTGGTATAGTCTTCTCTTCATGAGCTTTGACAGTTTTCAAGATGCACATGGTACATACTTTTATTCTCTTTCATTAATACCGCTCCAAGACCTTGAGTGATGCATACAGTAAATGACAAAATCAGATTGTTCCTTCTGGTAATAGCAAAAGATTGAGCTTCACATAGCTTTTTTGTTTAGAGGCAGTTTGGAAAGCTACTCTGGTTTCCTCCACCAGTATATACTTCTTGTTTACTTCTGGGTATAATTCAACTCAAAGACATTGCAATCTTTGAAAAACCTTGCTAAATCTATCAATAGTACCGGCGAGTCCAAGGAATTGGCCGTGCCTTCTGTGGGGGTGTAGGATATGCCCAATCCTTAATCTGCTTCAATCTTGGCGGGGTCAACGAGAATTCCTTACTGTCATCCAGTGCACCGGCGAGAAATTACCACGATACTTCAGAAATCATACTTGGAGAACTTGGCAACACATTTCTCCATATGATGTAATTCCATGGATTATTCTTAGGTGAATATGCGTGTTTCTACTTTCGTTACAGGAGTATGATAAAAAATATCATCAAACAGAATACTATCATAAATTTATCCAAAGATACTTTACACACACGGTTCAAAGATCCATGAACACTGAAGCGCACTATTAAACTACATGGCATCAACTTGGAAATTATCGTAGTGTCATGCTACCATATTCTGAAGACAGTTTGGGAAATATCATCATCCCTGATCTCTCAGTTGTGATATAGCATGATCTCAATTCAAATTCAAGTATACACTCCGAACCTTGAAGCTGGCACGAATAATTCATCGAGATCCCTGGGTAAATGGGTAACGATTCTTCTACGAGAGTTTATTCACGCTTCTGTAATCGATACACATTCGAAAGTAATCGATACACATTCTGAAAGATCCGTCTTTCTTTTTAACAAACAAGATAGGAGCTCCCCAAGGCGAAGTACTCGGTCGGATAAAACCTCGGTCTGCTAACTCTTGTAGTTGGTCAGATAGTTCTTGCATTTTTGATGAAGCTAATCTGTAGGGTGCTCTGGCTACTGGTGCCGCTCCTGGAATTAAATTGATTTATAATTCTACTTGGCAAACTAGAGGAAGTCCGGGTAGGTCTTCAGGAAAAACTTTCGGAAATTTTCTGACTACTAGTATATCTTTCAATCGTTTTTCGTCTGACTTCTTCTGCATTACTTGGGCTATGAAAACATGATGTCCCCTGGATATATATATTTCGGTTTTAATACAGGATATGAGGCTTAGTCGGGTTTTACTTCGATCGCCTTGGATGATCAAAGTTTCACCGTAGATGGGTATGTGGACGAGTTTCTCGTCACATATAATTCTAGCATGATACTTGGATAACCAATCCATACCAATGACGACGTCGAAACTACCGAGTTTAATCGGCATGAGATCAACTTTGAAAGGTTGGTTTAACAAGATTAGAGTGCAACCCTGGATAACGGTATTAGTTCCTACTAGGTTTCCATCGGCAATTTCAATGTCATAGGTGGTATCTAGTGTAATTGGTGGGATATTAAGCATAGAAGCAAGAAATATGGATACGAAACTTTTATCAACTCATGAATCAAATAATACTCTAGCTAGATGTTGGTTTAGTAGGAACGTACCCGTGACTACGTTCGAATCGTGGTGAGCATTCTTGTCCCTCAGCATGTATGCTCTCCCATAGGCACTGTTGTTTGCTTTTGGGCATTGATTTCTGTAATGTCCTTTCTCTCCATAGGCATGACAAGTTACTAACATTGGCTGCAGGTTGCTTCCAGTGGTTAGCCCTTTGTTCTTGCAGTTTCTGGTCTGATGACCCACCTTATTGCAAGTCTGACACTTGACAGTGCAAGGTACTGTGTGATGTAGGTTACATCTTTTACATAAAGGAAGGTTTCCAACATACCTAATGTTTTCAGTTGGGGTGGCAGCATAAACCCTGACGGTTTCTTTCCTTCTATTCTGTTGTTGGTAGTGATCATTGTTGCGGTTATTATTATTGTTGTTACGGTTGTTTTGGTAGTTGTTGTTGGTGAAGGTTCTTCTATCATCAAACTTTCGTTTGTGATCATTGGTTCCTTGCACAAAATTGTGTTTTGTTACTTGATCCATTAACCTCTGGGTTATGGTAATGGCTTCCTCTGAAGTTTGAGGGTTTAAAGCGGTAACATTTCCTTCAATACTCCTGGGTAATCCCCCAATGAAGACTTCCATGAGTTTCTTAGAATTTGGTACCATAGTTGGACATAAAACTGCCAACTCCTGGAATCTTCTAACATAAGTCTTGATATCATTCCCTTTTACAGTCAGATTGTAAAATTCATCTTCCATTTTCTTGACCTCATTTCGGGGACAATACTTCTTTATTAAGAGCTTCTTAAATTCAGACCAGGTGGTCTTGTAAGCTTCCTCTATTCCAATTGGCTGGGCGAATGAATTCCACCAGGACAAAGCTTCTTCAGTTAGAGTACCAGTAGCAAATTTCACTTTGCAGTCCTCGGTACAGTTACTTCAGAGAAATACCGATTCAGTTTGTTCAAACCAGCGGATGAGGCCAGCAGCGCCTTCTATACCTTTGAAATTGAAAGGTTGGCAGTTCATAAACTCTTTGTAGCTACATTTTCTTGCTATAGGAGTTTCTCTTTGTCCGGTGTTCCTATTGGTATTATTAGTATTTGCCATGGTTGCAGCTTATGCTTCCAGAGCTGCAGCAACACTATCAGCAACTAGTTTCTTGATGGTGGCCTGAGTCATGGGTGGTGCTGTAGATATTGATGTCCTCTTGGGAGCCATTCTATCAACATTTACAAGACAACACAAAATAAGAATCCATACAATGATAGAGTCATATCACAAGTCTTTGTATAATAATCAAAATTTTCATACATAGTGATATTGATATCATTTGACATAGATACTTGTTGGGATTTAGAGCTTCTACACTTAGTACTGCTGATAGTTAGTTAGTACTGCCAGTACATTATTAGTACTGCCAGTTATAGTTAGTACTGCTAGTTGTATATTTAGTACTGTTAGTTATATATAGTTAGTACTGCTTAAGTGATATGCATGAGTTATATTAGGAATAGATATGCATGATCACTTAACGCGTTTTGTAAGCCCATTAGGGTTTCCTTGGTGTATAAAAGGAGCTCTTACGGCATAGTTAGATATACGAATCCAAAGATAGAAAAGTCATAGTTATTTAGGCAAAACATATAGTTGTTTTGTGAATCATTCAATATATTGAAAGTTTTGTGAAAGTTCTTGTGTTACTGTTACATTGTTTCTTCTGGTGTATAAAGAATAGTTTATGCATAATCTTTATATATTACTCAGGGTTTCTATCAAAGTTGTTTAAGATCTATCTAAGACAACTTAAGCTTTAACAAGCTAATCTAAGATCTGTAAAAAAGGGATCAACAATTGGTATCAGAGATTGTGTTCTGAAACCTTGATCAAGAAGTTACAAACTAGAAGAACTCTTTATTCAATCAAAGAAATGGATCTTGAAACTACCCAAAACAATGATATTTCAAAGTTGCCCCTTCTAAAACAGGGTGACTATGAGATGTGGAAGCTAAGGATCGAATAGTACTTACAGATGTAAGATTATGCTCTATGGGAAGTCATAGAGTATGGCAATTCTTTCAAGCCAGTAGCTAGAACTACAAGAAATGCAGATGGTTCCTCTACTTTAACTATACCAGGACCAGTTACCACTGAAGACAAGGCACAGAAGAAAAATGATGTTAAATCAAGGAGCATGTTGCTGATGGCACTCCCCAATGAACATCAACTAACATTCAGTCAATATAAGGATGCCAAAACTTTGTTTGAAGCCATACAAGCAAGATTTGGTGGAAATAAAGCTACTAAGAAGACTCAAAAGACACTTTTAAAGCAGCTGTATGAGAACTTTAGTACTTCAAGCCAAGAGTCTCTTGACTCCATTTCAAATAGGCTTCGGAAAATTGTTAGCCAGTTGGTCATCTTAGGTGAAAACATCTCTTAAGAAGATCTAAACTTTAAATTCTTGAGAAGCCTTCCTTCTGAATGGAGCATGCATGTTGTGGTCTGGAGAAATAAACCAGATCTGGGCACAATAAGTTTTGATGATCTCTACAACAATTTTAAGATTGTTGAACAAGATGTCAAAAGAAGTGTAACTTCAAGTTCAAATTCAAGTTCACAAAATGTGGCCTTTGTATCAACTCCTGGCAGTTCCAATGAAGATAATACTGCTAATGTTCAAGTTAATACTGCTAGCACTAATGTTGGTACTGCTAGTACTAATGATAGTATTGCTAGCCTCAGTGATGCCACAATCTATGCTTTCCTAGCCAATCAACCAAATGGGTCTCAAGTTGTTCATGAAGACCTAGAGCAAATCCATGAAGATGATCTTGAAGAAATAGATTTGAAGTGGCACTTGGCATTACTAAGTTTGAAGGAAAGAAAGTTTATCAGAGAAATGGTAAGAAGATTATCATCAATGGAAGTGATACTATTGGTTATGACAAGTCAAAGGTAGAATGCTTCAATTGTCATAAGATGGGTCATTTTGCAAGAGAATGCAGAGGTCCTAGGAATCAAGAAAGCAGGCATAGGAATCAAGAAAGCTCAAAAAGAACTGTGAATGTGGAAGACACTTCTTCTAAAGCAATGGTGGCGTTTGATGGAGAAGGTTTTGATTGGAGTTTTATGGCTGATAAGGAAGTCCCTACCAACTTGGCACTTATGGCTTTCTCAGACTCAGAGGTATATAATCATAAAACCTGTTCTGACACTTGTCTTAAATCCTATGAAACTCTTAAATCTTAGTATGACAGCTTAAGAGTAGAGCTTAATAAATCTGAGTTTGATCTAGCTACTTATATAAGAGGTCTAGCTTCTGTAGAAGAACAACTTGTCTTCTACAAAAAGAATAAGGTTATGCTTTGTGACCAAATTGTTGTTTTAAAAAGAGATGCCTCATTTAGAGACTCAGAAATCAATGCTCTTTATATTCAGATAGAAGAACTTAATAAAGAAAAGGAGAGCAATCAGATTAAAATTGATAAATTTGAAAATGCCTCTAAGAGCTTAGATAAATTGATAGGAAGTCATTTTTCTGATAATAATAGAAAGGGTGTGGGGTATAATGTTGTTCCACCTCCACCTACAGGCTAGTTTGCACCCCTAACTATTGATTTGTCTAGCTCTGGTCTTAAGGAGTTTCAACAGCCTGAATTTGATGGTTATGGAGTTAATGTCAATAAAAGTTTTAGTGAAAATTCCTTAAATGAGATTAAGAAAAACATTGGTGCCCCAATAATTGAAGATTGGGTATCTGATTGTAATGAGGATGAGTGTGAAGAAATGATATCTGGTAATGTTCAACATAAATCTGAGCCTAAACCTGAGCAAGCTAAACACCCTGGGAAAATTAATGAAAACCCTAGGAATAATAGAACAAACTGGAATGAAAAGAAAACTCAGAAATTAGGAGTTGGGTTTCAGTTTACAAAGAAATACTGTTTTGTGTGTGGGAGTTTTAACCATCTAATTAAAGACTGTAATTTTCATGATAAAAAGATGGTACAAAAACCTGTAATAAACAATGTGCAAAAGGGAACTGGTCAAAGGGAAGTTAGACCAGTTTGGAATAATGCTTTGAGGATTAATCATCAAAATTTCTGTAATTCTAGGAGAAATTTTACTCCAACAGCAGTTTTAACCAAGTCTGGCATTGTACCCATTAGTACTGTTAGGCAAAGGTCTTCAAGAGCAGCAGCACAACTTAGTGCTGCTAGACCTAATAATACTGCTACACCCAAATTCTTTGTGAATGTTGCAGAAACTAAACCAAATGTTTTTCAAAAGGCACATTCACTTTAGAGGAGACCATTTAATAAACAAACAACACTAAATAACAGAAGTTTGAATAACAAAGTTAATACTGCTAAAGTAAATTCTGTTAATACTGCTAAAGGAAAAAGGGTGGCAAGTGCTGTTAGGAAACAAAGGATTAATGCTGTTAAGTCCTCAGCATGCTGGGTTTGGAGACCAAAAAGAAATATAGTTAATCATACCTCCAAAAACAGTGGATCATACATTTGTAAGCAATTTGACTATGTTGATTCAACAGGCAGACTCAAGACAGTAATGGCTTGAGTCCCCAAGAGAAACTAATTCTCTTTTGTTTGATATGCAGGGTGATCCACAAGTTGCTTTAAAAGATACAGGGATTTTTTACAGTGGATGCTCTAGGCATATGACTGGAAACAAGTCCTATCTTACAAATTATCAAGACTATGATGGAGGATTTGTTGCATTTGCAGGCAGTTCTAAAGGAGGTAGAATAACTGGTAAAGGTAAAATTAGAACTAGAAAATTAGACTTTGAAGATGTGTACTTTGTGAAAGAACTTAAGTTTAACCTTTTTAGTGTCTCACAGATGTGTGACAAGAAAAACAGTGTTCTTTTCACTGAAACTGAATGTCTTATTCTTTCTCCTGATTTTAAGCTACCTGATGAAAATCAAGTAATGCTTAAGATTCCCAGGAAAGATAATATGTACAGTTTTGACCTAAAGAATGTTGTTCCTTCAAAAGGTTTAACTTGTTTAATTGCAAAGGCCACAAATGATGAGTCTAATATGTGGCATAGGAGGCTTGGTCATATAAACTTTAAAACTATGAATAAACTTGTGAAAGGAAATCTTGTTAGAGGTTTGCCTTCAAAGATTTTTGAAAATGACCACTCATGTGTTGCTTGTCAGAAAGGAAAGCAACACAAAGCCTCTTGTAAGTCCAAACTTGTGACTTCAGTCAGCCAACCTTTACAAATTTTGCATATGGACTTATTTGGACCAACCTTTGTAAAGAGTATCATGGGTAAAGCATATTGCCTAGTGGTCACTGATGACTATAGCAGATTTAGTTGGGTTTTCTTCTTAGCTAAAAAGGATGAGACTAGTGGAATCCTTAAAAACTTTATAACAGGAATAGAAAACCAGTTGAATCACAAAGTTAAAATCATCAGATGTGACAATGGGACTGAGTTTAAGAATTATGATATGAATCAGTTCTGTGGAATCAAAGGGATTAAGAGGGAATTCAGTAATGCTAGGACTCCACAACAAAATGGAGTAGCTGAAAGAAAGAATAGGACTCTCATAGAGGCAGCTAGAACTATGTTGGCAGATTCACTATTACCTATACCATTTTGGGCTGAAGCAGTTAATACTGCTTGTTATGTACAGAACAGGGTATTAGTGACCAAACCTCATAATAAGACACCTTATGAACTCTTAATTGGTAGAACACCTATTATAAGTTTTATGAGACCTTTTGGCTGTCCAGTTACTATTCTTAACACCCTTGATCACCTAGGCAAGTTTGATGGAAAGGCTGATGAGGGATTCCTAGTTGGTTACTCTATTAATAGCAAGGCTTTTAGAGTATTTAATAGCAGAACTAGGAAGGTAGAGGAAAACCTGCATGTAAACTTTCTTGAAAATAAACCAAATGTTGCAGGAAGTGGACCAGAATGGCTGTTTGATATTGATACTCTAACCAAATTCTATGATTATCATCCAGTCAATGCAGGAAATAGAACTAATGGTAATGCAGGTTTAGAGACAAATTCTGATGCAGGACAAGCTGGAAAAGAAAATGTGCCTGATCAGGAATACATCCTATTACCATTGCTGCATACAAGTTCCAATGTTCCTTCAAATTCTGAGAAGGATGAGTCCTCACCTAAAGATGATGCTGGAAAGAAGAATGAAGTTAAGGATTCAGCAAAAGAAGGCAACATGAATGGCCCAGGGGAAGCAACTAACACTGACAGCACTAACAGACTTAATACTGTTAGTTCACCAGTTAATACTGTTAGTTCACCAGTTAATACTGTTAGTTCATCTTTTACTACTGTGGATCCTGGAAGAGCAAAAGAACAAAGGAATGAGTATGAAAGTTTGTTTGATCCTCTCATACCTGATTTGGAGGATACTGCTGATCTTCAAGATATATTTGGAAGTGCATATGATGATGAATATGTGGGTGCAGAGGCTGACCTCAGCAACTTGGAAACAAACATGAGTGTCAGTCCTATTCCCACAACCAGAATCCATAAGGATCATCCTAAAGCACAAATCATTGGAGAGGTGGATTCTGCTGTACAGACAAGAAGAATGCACAAGCAGAATGAAGCAGGATTAATATCCTTTATAAACAAGCAGAGAAGAACAAATCATAAAGATTTCCAAAATTGTTTGTTTGCTTGTTTTCTCTCCCAGATGGAACCAAAGAAGGTAACTCAGGCCTTGGATGATGAAAGTTGGGTAGAAGCTATGCAGGAAGAGCTTCTCCAGTTCAAACTACTGAATGTTTAGACACTGGTGGATTTACCTCATGGAAAGAAGGTCATTGGTACTAAATGGGTCTTTAGAAACAAGAGAGATCAAAGAGGTATTGTGGTTAGGAACAAAGCCAGGCTGGTAGCACAGGGTTATAGACAAGAAGAAGGTGTAGATTATGATGAGGTGTTTGCTCCTGTTGCTAGGATTGAAGCAATCAGGTTATTTCTAGCCTTTGCATCATTTATGGGTTTCACTGTGTACCAGATGGATGTAAAGAGTGCATTTTTATATGGCACTATTGAAGAGGAGGTTTATGTTAACCAACCTCCAGGTTTTGTGGATCCAGAATTTCCAAATAGAGTGTACAAGGTGGAGAAAGCATTATATGGTCTTCATCAAGCTCCTAGAGCCTGGTATGAGACTTTATCTACTTACTTGTTGGAAAATGGATTCAGAAGAGGGACAATTGATAAGACTTTGTTCATAAAGAAGATTAAGAATGACATTCTACTTGTTCAAGTGTATGTAGATGACATCATTTTTGGTTCTACCAAGGAGTCTTTGAGTACTGAGTTTGAGCAGCTTATGCATAAAAGATTTCAGATAAGCTCCATGGGGGAACTCACTTTCTTTTTAGGTCTGCAGGTTGAGCAGAGAAAAGATGGCATATTTCT
This sequence comes from Tanacetum coccineum, assembly GCA_026074375.1. NCBI lineage: Eukaryota > Viridiplantae > Streptophyta > Magnoliopsida > Asterales > Asteraceae > Tanacetum > Tanacetum coccineum. The sequence continues at coordinate 27,386 of BQNB010055865.1, forward strand.
CAGTCAGACAATTATGTGTATGGACATTTAAGAAGTTTGGCTTTTCTAGTGTGAAGACAAAAGTATCCAATGGAGACACACGAGCCTTTTTATTACAAGAATAAGCTGGTACTGTATGTTGATGTCCATTAGATAGGTCCATGATTGGATCATTGATGTACTTAACATCTTCCAGGCCAGACATTATGTTTGCTGTGTGTGCTTGATCAAGATTTCAGGTTCAACCAAAAGCTTCTCATGTGCATGCTGTAAAGAGAATCTTTAGATATCTTAAGGGTCAACCCACTTTGGGCCTTTGGTATCCTAAGGATTCACCTATGGATTTGATAAGCTATTTCTGTTAGTGATATGCTGTGTAGTATTGATAAAAATCTACAACTAGAGGTTGTTAATTCTTAGGCTGCAGGCTAATCTCATGGCAGTGCAAGAAACAAACAATTATGGCTAATTCAACAACTAAAGCAGAATACATTGCTGCTTCCAACTGCTGTGGACAGGTTCTTTGGCTTCAAAATCAATTACTTGATTATGGTTACAACTTTATGAAGACAAAGATTCATGTGGATAATGAAAGTGCAATCTGTGTGGTGAAAAATCCTGTCTATCATTCAAAGACCAAGCACATAGAAATTAGGCATCACTTCATTAGAGATTCCTATGAGAAAAAGTTGATTGAAATGGTTAAGATTCATACAGACTACAATGTTGTAGATCTTCTTACTAAAGCCTTTGATGTGACTAGGTTTTAGTTTTTGATTGCAAGCATTGGTATGCTTAATCCCTAAAGCATGAATTAAGGGAAGGATTAACAGTTTTTAACTTCTATTCATAGGTTATACATAAATATGGATCCTCATGAATTCTCACATGTCTATCTAGTCTTTTCTAGTGTGCTTGTGATGAATAGAGGCATGTTGTTGTATAATTATTGAAGACAGAGTTAAAATTGTTAAAGCAAATGTTAATACTGCTAAGTATAATTAGTACTGCTAGTTCTATTTAAAACTGCTAAAGTTAAAACTGTTAGTCAAAATTAATACTGCTAGTCAAGAAAATGCTTTGGATTGTGTTTTTCTTGGTTTTGGACTAACATTTGTAGGATAAGCAAAATTCATTATCTATTATCAAGTGAAGTAAATGTTTGAGGGGAGGCTCATGATGTCTATTATGCACTCAAATATGATTGGAAAGATTTGTAACATCTGACAAAAAGTGTCAAACACATAGGAAAATCAAAAGAGGTCGGGACACTAAGGTACCTCAGTCTGGTGGTCCCCCTAACAAAGGTTGGTGATGAGGTTGTCCATAAGGAGTTGGGTGACAGAATGGAAAAGGCTGCCACTACTGCTTCTAGCTTTAAAGCAGAGCAGGATAGTGGTAACATAAACTAAGACCCAATCCATGGCAACACTTAATGAATTAGTCCTTTAGGATTTGGTTCAGGTAGTATCCCATGTGCCAAGTTACCATATTAGGGATGTAGATGCTCAAACTAGGTTTGAGGCTGCATCTAAAAGTCCAATGATCCACCTCTCTCAAGAGGTTACACACTTGGAAGTGGGGAGGACAGTATGCAACAAATGGAATTGATGGAATTTGTACAAAATTGTGTGACTTGGTGATCAAAAAGAATAGAGGGAAATTGTGAGCTCAAAAATAGAAAGAGAGCTGTGTGAAAAACAGAAAGAGTGAATTGGTGAGCAAAAAGAATTGAGAGATAATGTGTGAGCATAAAAACAGAAAGAGAGAAAGTGAGATTGGTGATGGAAAAGCTCTTTGGAGGAATTTCAAGTTAATACTGGTCTCTTCAAGTTAGTATTGATGGGCATTACTTAGTACTGCTGGGTATTGCTTAGTACTGCTAACCATCTTTTAGTACTGCTGGGCTTAAAGTTAGTACTGCTAGGCTAATTTTAGTACTGCTAGAAGACCGTTAGTACTGTTTAACCCATAACCAAATTTCCTTCCCAATTTCTAGTCGTTGCTAAATTTCTGCCAACTGTCATACTTATAAGCTATAGGGTTTGACTAATTGAAGATTTCTTGATCTTTTTATAAACTTAAAAGATTTCTTCAAGATAAGTACAAATCTTCTTCAGTCAGTGATACTTTAAACTCTTGAATACTCTCTCAAATATCAATTAACTCTACCAAACATCTGTACTCTCTCTCATAAACATATCCCAGAACCTTAATCAATTTTCTGTTCATCAAATGGCTACTTTGGAGTTTTGTGACAAGCACAACATGGTGGCATACTTGGAGAAACCAGAGGGCAGAGTAGAGTTTCATCGGATCATTGATTTCCTAACTGCTAGTCACATTTACTATGCCCTCAGAGAGAATCCAACAATATATGCTTCACTTATCAAACAATTTTAGACAACAGCTACTGCTAGCACAAATGTTAATGGAGAAGTAGAACTAACTGCTAGCATAGATGGACAAGCCAAGACCATCACTGAAGCATCTTTAAGAAGACATCTAAAGTTGGAGGACAATGGTGGAATTACTTCTTTACCAAACACAGAGATATTTGAGCAACTTACTCTCAGGGGTATGCAACTGATTTTGATAAGCTTACATTTCAAAAAGGTAATTTTTCACCATAGTGGAGGTTTTTCATTCATACAACCCTCTATTGCTTGAGCCCTAAAAAGACTTCTTGGGGGCAGTTTAGCAGCAACATAGCTACTGCTATTATTTGCCTAGCAACAAACAGAACTTTTAATTTCTCAAAATTCATCTTTGATGCAATGGTTAAGAATTTGGATAACCCTCATAAGTTTTTGATGTATCCTAGATTTATCCAAATTTGTTTAAACAAGCAAAGGAGACTTCTTCAACCCCACATAAGAACCTATCCCACTCTTGTACTTACATAGAAAGTTTTTAGTAACATGAAGCGAGTTACAAGGGGTTATTCTGGTGAAGATATTCCTTTATTTCCTTCCATGATCACTGCTCCTAAAACATCTCCCTCAAGAATCACATATTCACCATCCTTATCACCTCAACATACACTAGTCAGTGCACCTTCAACTTCACCACCACCCATCACAGAAACTTTACCTACTGTAGAGGAGCCTGCTCCAATGCCCTATGAATCACCTCTCCAAAGTGTTCAATCACTTAAACGTGATGAGGGTAGTGTGTTACTTAATGAATTGATAGACTTGGTTACTCAGTTAACTAATAAAGTTGGAAGCTTGGAGAATGAATTGAAGAACACCAAGAAGGTTTATGGTACTGCTATTACCAAGCTAGTCAAAAGAGTGAAGAAGTTGGAGAAGCAGGTCAAGACAGGTAAAGCTAGTAGAAGAAAAAAGATAGTTCTTTTAGAAGATGAAGTTGTAGAGGAGGATTCTTCTAAACAGGGGAGGAGTTTGATTGAAGAATTAGACATGAATGCTGATATTTCTTTAGTTCCTCCACATGCAGAGATTCAAGAGAAGATTAGTGATGAAACTGAGGTGTTGCTAGAAGAAGAAGAAGCTACTGAGATTGTACAAGATCAAGGAAGTGGTGAAAAAGGGGAACAAGAGGTTTCTACTGCTGACACTGCACTTAATACTGCTAATGTACCAATTAGTACTGCCAGTGAAACTCCTGAGGTTAGTACTGCTGCTGAAAGTTTGGTATATATAAGAAGGAGTGCAAAGAAGAAGAAAGATAAAGACAAGGCAATCATGATTGAAGATGAATCTGTTCAAAAGAAGTCCAAGAAGCAAGTTCAAAAAGAAAGGCTTGGTCATGAAGAAGCCATTAGATTACAAGAACAGATTGATGAGGAAGAAAGAAAAAGGATTGCAAGAGATGCTAAAATTGCCAAACAATTGCAAGAAGAATATGATAAAGCTAGAAAGAAAGAAGCTGTAACTTAAGTTGATACTGCTCATGCCATTGATTGGAATGATCCTTCTGTTATAAGATATCATGCTCTTCAAAATAGACCCAGATCTGAAGCTGAAGTAAGAAAGAATATGATGGTATACTTAAAGAATCAGGGAGGCTACAAGATGAAAGATTTCAAAGGAATGAGCTATAATGATATAAGATAAGTATTTGAAAAGGTATGGGATCAAATTCATTCATTAGTGCCTATGGATTCTAAAAAATAAGTTCAAAGACTAAAAAGAGCAGGTCAAGATGTTGAAACAAAACCTGCTAAAAGACAAAGAACTAAAGAAGTTTCAGAGTCAGTTCAAGAGCAAACAAATGAAGAACCAAAAACTGATGAATTGTATGGTAATAATAATTCAAGATGAAGGAATGAATGTTGAAGCTCTGCAAACCAAATACCCAATAATTGGATGGGAAGTTCACTCTGATGACACTATGCAATTTTGGAAAATCATCAAAGTAGGTAATTTCACAGAAGTATATTAGGTTTTTAAAGACATGCTTAAGAATTTTGACATGGATGATCTAGTTAACTTATGGAGCTTAGTTCAAGAAAGGTACAACTCATCAGGACTTACTGAAGATAAAGAGATAGAATTGTGGGTTGAACTAAAGATGTTATTTAAACCAAATGCAGAAAATCTTTTAGAACTTTAGAAATATATGCATGATCCTTTGAAATGGTGGTTATATGATATGTGTGCAGTTCATCATGTATCTACAGAGAAAGGACAAGATATATTCATACTGGTTGAAAAGGATTTTCCACTGACAAAGGGACTTGCAACTTTGATGCTAAGTAACAAGCTAAGAGTAGATCAACAGTCAGAGATGGCAGATGAGCTTTTGACAAAGATCTACAATATAGCAAACAGACCAAGGAACTAAAGTGTTTGGAAGAATCCTCGGCAGAGTACATCAGAAGAAACTTGAGATTTGATGGTAAATCACAAGTTTAGGGGAAGATTGTTAGGGTTTAGAGCTTCTACACTTAGTACTGCTGGTAGTTAGTTAGTACTGCCAGTACATTGTTAGTACTGCCAGTTATAGTTAGTACTGCTAGTTGTATATTTAGTATTGTTAGTCATATATAGTTAGTACTGCTTAAGTGATATGCATGAGTTATATTAGGAATAGATATGCATGATCACTTAACGCGTTTTGTAAGCCTATTAGGGTTTCCTTAGTGTATAAAAGGAACCCTTACGACATAGTTAGAAAATACAAATCTAAGATAGAAAAGTCATAGTTATTAGGCAAAACATATAGTTGTTTTGTGAATCATACAATATATTGAAAGTTTTGTGAAAGTTCTTGTGTTACTGTTACATTATTTCTTCTGGTGTATAAAGATTAGTTTCCGCATAATCTTTATATATTACTCAGGGTTTCTATCATAGTTGCTTTAGATTTATCTAAGACAATTTAAGCTTTAACAAGCTAATCTAAGATCTGTAAAAAGGGGATCAATATAAGTTACTGCATCATTGTTGATGCACAAGACTTATAACTATGATGCATTAGCTTATAATGCATCACTGTTATAAGTTTAGTGCATCAAAGTTTCAACTTACTGCATCATAGTTATCCTTTTGTAGAATCAATATCTTAACTTACAACATCATTGTTATATATTTAGTGAATCATAGTTACTACATCATAGTTAACTATGATTCTTGTATCTATACAAGTAATCTACCGTTTTATATCATTAGTGCATCACATGCATTTTTTTGCATTATAGTTATAATTTATCGCATCGTAGTTATATGTTTGATGCATCATGGTTATAAAATTTGCTTCATAGTTATAAGTTTGGTTAATCAATTATGATGTAGTAACTCATAACCATGATGCACCAAAACTTATAATTATGATGCACTAGAACAATTTTTAGAGAAAAAAATAAAATTTTCACGAAAAAAAATTCGAAAAATAAAAATATTTCATTAGTGCATCACAAGCAATTTTTGGTGCAATATAGTTATAATTGCCGCATCGTAGTTATAACTTTGGTGCATCATAGATATAAGAATTGCATCATAGTTATAAGTTTGGTGAATGAACTAAGATACAATATAATTTTGTTGGGTATAAAACTTTTTCTAGAAAAATAGATATTCGAAAAAAAAAGTTGTAAAAAAACAATTCTGGGAAAAAAATTTATAAATATTTTCAAAAGTTTAGTGCATCATGTTTATAAATTACTGCATCACAGTTATAAGTATGGTGCATAAATGTTATAAATTATTGCATCATTGTTGATGCACAAAACTTATAACTATTATGCATTAACTTATAATGCATCACTGGTATAAGGTTGGTGCATCAAAGTTTTAACGTACTGCATTATAGTTATTCGTTTGGGGAATCAATGTTTTAACTTGCAACATCATAGTTATAAGTTTAGTGCATCATTGTTATAAGCAGCTGAATCATAATTTTAAATTAGGTGCATCATAGCTATATGTTACTGCATCATAGTTAACTATGATTCTTTTATCTATACAAGTAATGCACCTTTTTATATCATTAGTGCATCACATGTACTTTTGGTGCATTATAGTTAGTTTATCGTATCGTAGTTATGTCTGGTGCATCATGATTATAAGAATTGCATCATAGTTAAACGTGTGGTGAATCAATTATGATGTAGTAACTTATAACCATGATGCACCAAAACTTATAATTATAATGCACTAGAACATTTTTTGGAGAAAAAAATTTTCAAGGAAAAAAGATTCGAAAAATAAAATATTTTATTAGTGCATCACATGCAAATTTTGGGCATTATAGTTATAATTACCACATCGTAGTTATAACTTTGGTGCATCATAAATTATAACTGTGATGCATTAACTTATAAACATGATGCCCTAAAAACATAACTGTGATGCACTAGAATTTTTGGTGAATGAATTATGATGCAGTAAATTATAACTGTGATGCATTAACTTATAAACATGATGCACTAAAAACATAACTGTGATGCACTAGAATTTTTTTTTTGGTATAATTTTTTTTCGAAAAAAATTGTTTTGAAAAAAAAAATTCGAAATTTTTTTTTTCGAAAAAAATTTTCGACGGAAAAAATTTTCCAATTTTTTTTAAAGGAGATGATGATGTGTGAAGGTGATAAGGCAATGTGATGTGGCATGGTGATGTGGCAAGGTGACACATGTCACCTCCACAATCCATCTTATCTTTTTTATTATAATTTTTTTTATTTTACCCCAACTCTATATATATATATATATATTAAATTCTATGTACTTATACTATTTTAATATAATAGGTACGTATAGCCAATAAAATGTAAATAAATAGACGATAAGAAATCAAAATATGTTTCAGCAATTTACTCAATAAATCCCAAGTTATCTAGGTTAGGTGTATAAATTATAAGTATTAACACGTGTTAAATATACGAAATAAATATTAAAAGTTTTATAATTTATAAAATTATAAAATATACTTTTCGTCTTTTAGTCGATTAATTAAATAATAATATTTTATTATTTCATCTTTTTGTCGGATTTTTAAGAAAGTAGGTTGTTGTAAAAATATTTCTAAGTATAATATTTTTATAAAATTTCGGCATGACCCGTTTGTTTATAAATGCTTTCCAAGGTCTTAAACCTTATTTTCAAACACTTTTTCTCAAATAGCCATTTTCCGACAAAATGCTGAAATCTACGTTTACGCTACGTTTTATCAAAACACGTTTTCCAAACGACTATTTTAATTATCCTAAATTCATATAAGTATAAATTGATCAAAATCCGGTTTAAACATTTAAGTTTACTAGTTTTTCATTTATTGGGCCATAAGGCCCAATGTTAGTTCAAAATCCTTAGCTTTAGTTTTTGTCCATAATAGGCCCAATATTGAATTTACTAGTTAGTCCAATAATAAAAAGTCCAAAAATATCAATAAGCTAAAAATACCAAAGTCAAATAAGCAAAGTAGTAAGTCAAAAAATAAGTCGTGTAGCCAAATAATCCATAAACCGCGAGCTTAATGGGCCCATTTTGGACTATCCGGTCCAATGACCACAACTAGCTATTTAACCTCTTAAACCGACATTTTTCAACTAAAATTAAGTGTTATGAATATGTCAAAAATAAGCCGAACGAAAAGCCTCAAAAATAAGCCGAAGCCTTAGTTGGGCCATGGTATGTATAAGCCCAAACAAACACTTCCAAAAATATATTAAGCCCAAAATAGAATCAATAAGTTATAAGATACGCGAATAAGCATTTTTAGTATCAAAATAAGCTAGAACATAAGCCACAAAAATAAGTTGAGACGACAAAAGATACAAATAAGTCGCGGCTTATTTGTCCTTTTTGGGCCGAACATGATATAAGCTTAAAATAAGCCACATGAGCTTAAAAATAAGTAGTTAAGCTATAAAATCTTTTTAGTCTCAAAAATAAGCCACGAACTAAGCTATAAAAATAGGACGAAAGTTTAAATGACCAAAACCACTTTCCTTATTGTTCCCTTTATATTGCCGAAACCAAATAAGCCATAATAAGCACTTGTGTGCTTATTAATAAGTCGAATAAGCTATAAGCTTTTATGACCTAAAATATTATTTCACCAACACAACCAAAATATTAAAATGATACTTTCCTTGTTTTTCTTTTTCTTTTCTTTCGAACCAAACGCCACCCTTTAGATCCTTTTATAAATTTTTAGCTTTTGATTTCAAAAAAAAGTGTACAACTAGTGTTTATGCATCATAATATTAACAAAAGTACAAATATTTTAAAGAAAAGATTACTTACAAATTAGGGTTTTAGATGGAGATTAAAGCTTAGCCAAAGAACCCAAACGTTGTTTATTTACCCACACGATCAAACCCGGATGTATTTAAGCTTCCATATTCTTGAAAAAAATGAAAAAAATGTATGGTGTATGTGTGTGTGTTGTGTCGTTCGAGCAAGAGAGAAAGAAAAGGTGAGAGAGTTTTCTTGATGAGTGTTTTGGTGTTGTGTTTGTGTTTTTGAAAATAAAATGAGGATAAGGAAAATACATGCATGGACAAGGTGCCTAAAATGGTGCCTCCTTGTCCGTTTAAGGCCGATCGAACCTAGGATCCTAGGAGGGGATCCTAGTTGATTTTTTTGTCTTTTGTCAAAATATGCAGCGTGTCTAGTTCGTAATTAAACCTGGCCCAAAAGTTCTCGTATTTTAAGTAAGTGTAAAAATAAGTTTAGTAGTCTTAAAATATCAAAAGAATTAATTTCATAGTTATAATGTTTTAATTTAGTATAAATAGTATTTTGCCGTGCTAGGACGCTTAGTTTGACATTTTAAGCTGTTTCGGGATAAATCTCCCGGTAAGTGATCAAATATAGATGTAACCGCTCAAAAAGAAATAATTCAAGCAATAAATGAACTATTGACTAAATAAATTATAAATTGACTACCGTTAGCACGGTAACTGTTTTGACAGAAAAAACAAAGTTAATAAAACAGAGAACTAAATAGAACATCCTTAGTCTGGAAAATTGGCAAAGGTTACAGTCTACCCCCTTAAAAAGAATTTCGTCCTGAAATTCAGCTAGTGCTAGGGCTAAAGAGATGTGGGTATTTGAGTTTAATTTGATCCTCACTTTCCTAAGTAAATTCAGGATCTCGTTTCGAATTCCATCGAACCTTAACGATAGGAACTCTACTCCGCTTCAACTTCTTGATTTCATGCTCTAGGATTTCCACAAGCTCTTCTACAAAGTTCAACTAGCATCAACTTGAATTTCCTCTAAAGGTACATGTAGGGTTGGGTCAGCCAAACATTTCTTATGGTTTAACACATGAAACGTGTCTTGAACACTGCTTAGCTCTTGAGGTAATCTTAATCGATAGGCTGCTGGACCGATCCTCTTAATGATCTCAAATGGTCTAACGAACCTAGGTGTTAACTTGCCTTTCTTCCCGAAGCGTACCACACCTTTCCAAGGCGACACTTTGAGCAGGACATGATCACCCACACTGAGTTCCAATAGTTTCCTATGTTTGTCGGCATAACTCTTCTGATGATCGCATGCAGCTTTAAGCCGATCCTTGATCTGGTAGATCTTCTCAGTAGTTTCTTGCACGATCTCGGGTCCAATCAATTGTCCTTCCCCTACTTCTACCTATAGAATGGGTGAGCGGCACTTCTTCCCATAGAGTGCTTCGAACATTGCACATCTCACGCTAGAATTATAGCCTTTGTTGTAGGAGAATTCAACCAATGAAATATGAACATCCCAACTTCCTTCAAAGTCGATGACGCATGCTCTGAGCATGTCTTCCAAGGTCTAAAAGGTACGCTCGCTTTGACCATCAGTCTGTGGATGGTAAGCCGTACTCATATCCAAACGTGTTCCTAATGCATCTTGCATCGATTGCCAAAATTGTGACATGAAGCAACTATCTCGGTCGGATATTATTGATATTGGCACACCATGCCTTGCCACGATTTCATTGAGGTAGAGCCTATCTAGTCTATCCATATTAAAATCCTCATGAATGGGTAGGAAATGAGCAGACTTAGTCAATCTGTCCATAATGACCCAGATTGAATCATGCCCACTACCGATCATTGGCAATTTTGTGATAAAGTCCATGGCTATTCTCTCCCATTTACACTCAGGGATCTCGGGTTGCTGCAGTAAGCCAGATGGCCTTTAATGTTCAGCCTTAACCTTTGAACAATTCAAGCACTAGCTAAGATATAATGCTATATCATTTTTCATCCCTGGCCACCAGTACATATCTCTAAGATCATAGTACATCTTATCAGCTCCTGGGTGTACATAGTACCTTGACTTATGTGCTTTATCCATTATCAGGGTTCTTATGCCACCCATCAAAGGAACCCATATTTGATCCATGTAATACAATACTTCATCACTCCTATGCTTCATCTGTTCGTCTAGCCCTCGCAGCATTTCTACTGGTGTATTGACAACCTCATATGCTTCATTCTGAGCCACTAGTATCTTACCCTTGATACTCGACTGAATGGTCATGTTTATAGCTTGAACACTCTTAGGCTTAATTCTCTCCTTTCTACTTAGTGCATCGGCTACTACATTTGCCTTACCAGGATGGTAGCGAATTTTGCAGTCATAGTCGCTCAATAGCTCTATCCAATGACGTTGACGCATATTCAGCTCTTTCTTATTGAAGATATGCTAGAGACTCGTGTGATCAGTATAAATGAAGCTATTCATCCCGTACAAGTAGTGTCTCTAAATCTTGAGAGCGAATATAACTACACCTAGTTCTAGATCTTGGGTGGTGTAATTCTTTTCGTGGATCTTTAACTGTCTAGAGGCATAAGCAATCACTTTGCCCCTTTACATCAACACACACCCCAGGCCTTGGCATGACACATCATACTATACCACAAAGTCTTCTAGTCCATTAGGAAGTGCTAGAACAGGTGCATTACACAGCTTATCCTTTAAAGTTTGAAATGTCATCTCTTGTTCATCACCTCAAACATACTTCTTGTTCTTTTGAGTCAAGATGGTAAGTGATTTGGCAATCTTATAGAAATTTTCAATGAATCGCCGGTAATATCCTACAAAACCTAAGAATGAGCGGACTTCTGTTGACGATTTAGGGGCTTTCCAATT
>BQNB010055866.1:0-38924 GCA_026074375.1 Tanacetum coccineum
GTTTTTAAAGAGCTTGTTTCGAATAGATAGTTTTTCACATATCGCACTTTAAAATCAGACTTAAAACGGCCAAGTTATAACCAAATAAAACTTGAAATATTTTTCGGCAAAACCAAATTAATAGTGTGCTGATGTGAATAGTAAAAGGGGTATTTGGACACTTTTAGACATTTTTGCACTTTCTAAACTCTAGCGAAACATATAGTAACACATATATATAAATTAACATCATTAACATATTTTAGGAAAAACAATAAAGTTACTAAAAATAGTACTTAAAAAATATAGGGGACAGCATTAACGTCTTGAAACTAAAAACTTTCCTAAAATAGAAACTTTCTAAAAGTAGTAATTTTTGGATGAACGCCAAGACTTCACGAAAAGTCACTGTGGCTCTCGCTCCAAACTCCTAAACCTATACCTCTGCAAAAAGATCTCATCTCTAACCGCTCCTGGCCTATTATACAACTCCCTCACATCCCTATCGATATCCGCAACCAAAGTAGGTGGTAGCGCATCCAAACGCTTAGTGTGATCATAGAGTATGCTCATATGAAGCTCTAACTGCGCCCCTACCTCTATAAACTGATCCATATCTACCAATATGGTAGCTGTCGGGTATCCACTAGCAAAGCTATGAGTGATGGAACTACAGGGGATGATGGCAAAACTGGTAAGGAACCAAGCGACCACTCAGGAGATGGCGGTGTCTGAACAGGTGCAGCTAGTGGTACGTAAGCTGGAATGTCGGTGTAAACCCTGCCATCCTCGGGATTTACCCATGTATCAAGGGTGGGCTGTCTAAACGCAGATACCCTCTCTGCTCCCTGCCGCTCCGGCACAAACCTAGAGCTTTGACCTACCTCGAATGTACTAGGTACCTGGTCCTCCCCTACTGCTAACTCACGATGTCTCAACGCCCCATATCCAAGTCCTAAAGGCTCGCTCATGGTTGTCTTCACAATCAGAACTGCCTGATGCTAACCCCCAGGTACAACCTCCTCCTCCTCTAAACCGAGTCCCTCGTCCTCTAATCCCTGACTCCCGTCATCTAAACCATGATCCTTATCACCTAAACCATGACCCTCGTCATCTAAACCCTGACTCTCTCTCTCGTCATCCGCATCCGAACTCTCATCCTCCTTAGTATCCTCCCCCTAACTCGTCCCTCTTACTATCAGTATCTAATATGATCTCAGATGTACCTCTATATCTCTTTCGCACCGAAAGGGTCGAAGATGATGATGATGATGTCTCATAAGAGGATCTGTACCTCTTATGGAAAGAAGATGGGGACAAAGCAGCTGCCTCCACTATGCAGGCTGACATGCCCGGGGATAGGGTCGGTTGAGTACGCACGACCATACGTGCGGTCCTATGGTGGAACAAAACTCGGGTGGGTGTAGGGTTAGGTGAAACATCAGTAAGTGGATGATCGGTTGACAGTGGTGCAGTAGAATCCGATGAAACTGGAGAATAGGATGAAACAGTCCTAGTACCTGATGGCTCAGAAGCCTCAAACTCCTCACTCATAAGGGGTACTCTAGAACCTAATGGCTGCGACTCCTCTGCCTCTGAGGGAGCCTCCTCTAGGTCTAACTCAGTATATGTATCAACTAACCGGGCTTGCCTAACCGCTATATAGGGGTCATCAGGTAAAGGAACGAGCACTCGAGAGCTCTGAGCTTTGTCAGCCGGGGTGATAGTCTTCGAATCAACATAAGCTGGGGTAGACATGACCTGTGATAACACGATAAGGGTATAAGTATCTTTATAAAATATCATTACTCAAATTACTAGCATCACAATGCTTTACATATATATAATCAACATAACATTTGAAATTAGGTGTTCATAACCGTATATATATATATATATATATATATATATATATATATAATATATATATATATATATTCTCCTACATATATATATCAAATATACCAAGAGTACAACGGAAACAAGAACCAACAAGTCTTACCATAATAAAGCACAGTTCAAGGCACATACCATAACCTACCATATCTACTAAGGGCACAGCATATCCTTAATTAGCACCGCTACCCAATCAATCAATACCAACCAAGTCACTCAGGCATTAAGCACTACACAAACATAACTACCAATATGCATCCTCAACTAGCTCCGCTAACAACACGACAGTAACCACCTAGGCTTTCAGGGCATCAAACAATATAATCAAGCCATCATGCAAGCACTAGGCAATCAACAACACTCTAGGTTACAACACTCGCAAGTGTTCTCATATCACATCACTACACGGAAGTACGTATTACCCAATACGTACGCTCGAGGTCAACTCATTTTCAAGTGGTCTTATCATCTACACATCCCTCCCTTCCTCTAACATAACCTAAGAAAACTACCTCCATCATTTCATGATCCTTTGTAAATTAAGCATAGTTGATTAGGCTATGCGTAATTTAGGAGATACCATGAATTGCTCGGGCTAATTAACTTTCACCATGTTCGAGGTTTTACAAAAATTCTAGTTTGGTTATAGTAGCATTTTCTTTTTATTAAAAAAAAGCATTCTCTATAACCTTGGCTCTGATTACCAATCTGTCACACCCCGTCAGCGGCGAAAACACGGGAATGCGACATAATGATTCATATTGCACAAGATACAAGATCATACCGTACATTGTTTGCGAAAGATTATTTACAAAAGTTTTCAAATTTCACGACCTTGGAAAAGTCAAACAAATGTCCTTCAATAAATCTCCCAAATGTCTCATCTATGATTCCTAATACTTCACATTTACCTTTGTTAATAACACACCTGAAAATGATACTCGAAAACGTCAACAATAATGTTGGTGAGCTCGTAGGTTTGACTCAAAACCCAGTCGATGTGCCAATATCTCAAACAGTTGGACAATTGTGCTATATGACAGTGAATATATGCAGATCAATCATGAACCTATGACTTAGCATCCCCGATAATCATGTACCAAGACCTAGCATCCCCTCCACCGCCCGCTATAGGCCCTCCCTCCCCACGCGGACCGCTCCGCCTTACCCCCCGCCCACGCTTGCTCCCCCCCTTTCGTACCACAACCCGCTATCTTATCACAGTGGTACCACAGCTCGTTAGGGTCGCAACCCTGATGACATAGCACACCTAAAGCCTACCAGCTGGAGCTATATTTAGGGTGAAGAACCACACAGAAAGATCACACAACATAGCGTACCTACACATATTATTCACATAGCAGTCATAAGCACATTAATTGTCCCAAAAACAAAACCACATTTCGCACAGTTCAGAAAATAGTTCAAACACATTTGAGTATCATTTTCCCCCAACGAAAAAGATTTAAAAAGTAGGGCTACGAGAAATCACCTCAATAGATGATAATAACCGCACAGAATAATCTCTACACAACGAACCAAACAATCTCTACTCAACGAACCAAACAATCTCTACTCAACAAACCAAACAATCTCTACTACGCACAACGGTACCCGGCCACGAACTAACATTTATTTTGCCTCATTTATATTTTGTAGAAAATTGTCTTATTGTACAAGTGTTCGTCTTTACTCACATAAAATTCTCATTCTCTTTACAAAAACCTTTATTCTCATTAGAAACCTTTATTCTTGTTACAAACGTTTTGGTATTATGTTTGTGTGGTACTTAAGTAAAACAACTCAATGCACTTGGGCTAAGTGCGACATCGTCACCGAATACTCAAAACATATCAATCAACTAAAACGAAACAACTGACCAAAAGGTTCAAGAGAATTCGACGAGAAATAAGTAGGAGTTCAAAGATCGAAAATAAGCGAACAAATATCTCCTCAACGTTAATATATATATATATATATATATATATATATATATATATATATATATATATATAATATATATAAAATATAGTATATGTATGTATTTAATAAAAATAAATAAGACTTTATATTGTTGTCTCTTCTCGGCTAAACTGGGTAAGTATAAAATTTTATCGTCTTAGTATGTCCATGTTCAATCGTTTAATCTTAACATTTAACATTTACAAAAGTCGTCCTTTGTCCTTTAGTTGAGTTGACTCAAAATAATCATTCCACATTATTTTCTAAGTGTGACATTTTTCGCAAAATTCTGACATGACCCGTTCGTTTGAAAAAGGTTTCCAAACCTTATATTTCAATATTTTTCACAATTTTCCAAAATTTCCGACAAAATGCCAAAAGCTCATACTTTTAATGCGTTTATCTAAACGTGACAAAAAAATCGTCCAATTTAAATAATTTTCCACCTCTGTGAGTATTATAAATCCATTTATTCGTTCTTAGAAATTCAAACCATTTATCTTTCCCCTCTTGGGCCCGAAAGCCCAAAGTTAGCCCATTAACTCTTGTTAAGCCCAATATAACCATTTCAAATTTCCATTTAAGTTGATTAGTCCATTTACTAGTCATTGGGCCTTATGGCCCATTCAGGTTTTTATATTTAGCCCGATCGTTAAGACAAAGTCCATATCCTTTTTATAATAGCCCAAACCATTTCAAAAGCCCAAACTTTATGTAAGTCCAATAAGCCGAATTAAATGGGTCAAAGCCCAAATATAAGCCGAAAACAAAATAAGTCATAGGTCCATATATAAGCCAAAATCAATATAAGCCAAACCCAAATAAGCCGAGACCAATATAAGCCAAAACCAACTAAGTCGAACCCAACATAAGTTATAAGCCAAAACATAAATAAGCCACAAGCTCGAATATAAGCCGAAACATAGATAAGCCATAAGCTCGAAATATAAGCCAAAACCAAATGAGATATAAGCTCACATAACCGAAATCAAATAAGCCCGAAGCAAAATGAGCTCATACTTAAAATAAGCCGAGACCGAAACAAACCCTAACCGAAATAAGCCACAACCCAATAAGCCAAAACAAATGGGTCGAGCCCTTTTCTTCTTGTCGGACCAAGACTAATACAAGCCCAAATCGGTTGGGCCAAGCCTAAACCGGAACAACCCAAAACCAAATCAGCCTTCTAGCTTATTTTTAAGCAAAATACAAAAATAAGCCCTAAATAAGCTTTTAAATCTAAAAATAAAATTACCACAACAACCAAAATTTAAAGTGTGAAATCCCTTTTTCTTTTCCCTTTGCTCACTTCGACCCCAAACGCACCCTTTTTCATATTTCGTTTTTAAGATTTGATTTTTACGACGATCAACTTGTACAACTAGCATTAGAAAAACTTACATCGTCGTAAAAATGAACACAAAAGTACAACAAAATTTTAATTTTAGAAAAAATTACAAGTTTGAAGGTTCTTGTTTCGGTTTTTGACGCGAAGAAGACAACCCAAATCATTTTTTACAACCCGAGACTATCTAATATCAACCTACTATTGATTATTAACCCGTGTTCTTGTTAAAGAAGACCTATGAAACTGTTTGTTCATGCCCCTGGTGTGACTCTGTCTGGAAACCCAAAAAGAAAGAGAGAAGAATATTTTTTTTGTGTTTGATTTCAAAATGGATGCATGCATGATGGTTTGAGCTTGAGAAAAAACTTAAATGTACCATGCAAAAACAACTAAACTAAAAAAAGCCTTTGTGTCTCCCCTCTTGTCCCTTAACCGGTTAGGAATCCTAGGTGCCTCGTTTTTGTGTCGGGTTTACTAAAAACTCAAATCTTGCTAACTTAAAATGTTACCCGGGGTTAGTTAGAATTTTTATTGCGTTTAAAAATGTTTTTTCAAGAACCTGGGTCATTTACACGACCTATTCCCGAACCAAACTTCCCAAAATTCATTTTGATCATTATTTGACGGGTCGGAGCCCAAATACGAGTTTTTTTTCCAAAATTAACCGAGACATTTCACATAAATTTTACAAGCATTCCAAACTTTCAAAAATGACTTGTCACCTTAGTTTCACCCAAAAATTTCACTTTTACAACCGTTACGGCCTTTTACCGAATTTCACGAAAAACACCTGTTTACTGATATCTTTTGAATCACACACCAACGATTTGCGTTCTAAATCAACGTTATTTAAAACATGAATTTATCCAACGCATAAACCCATTAACACACTTCCAAATGTACCAAAACCTGTTCTCAAATTAATTGTCGTGCCGGTACGCGTTGCGTGACGATTTTCGCTAAACGCGGGAAAACTTCCCGGAAAGCACTGAATGACCACATAACCACTCCAAAATGGAAAGACGAATCAAAAGTGATTCCCTTACGATACTTATGAATCTCCCAAAACCCGGTTATACTGTAACCGTTTTACACAAAATAAGTCAACAGAAGTCAACTTTTCTGCTTTCTGCCAACAAAGCCGACAAAATCAAAAGACTCCGATAGAAAATTACGATATTTTATAATACTTAACCCTGGACAAGTTACCGGTTATCACATCACCTCCGCCAGCCGCCGCCTAAACCACCTCCCACCACCACCACGACGTCACTCCTCGTTTCCCCGTGTTTGGATGGTTACTTTTTCTTTTAAAAAAAACTAATAACTAAATAAGTATGGTTTTGTTTGTTAAGTTTATTTTCTTTTCTTATTGCTTGATTGAGTTTTGGGGGTGTTTGTTTCGGCGTGTTAACACCCCTAAGGGGTGTTTGTTTGCTGATTTTACGGCCCACCAGGGGTGTTTGGATCTGTGTTTTACAGCCTATAAGGGGCGTTTGGTTCGTTGTTTAACAGCCCCTAAGGGTGCGTTTGGTTTCTTCTTTTTCGTCTAGCCAAACAACCCACTAAGTAGTGTTGACTTTGGTTTATTTTTGACCCGTGACCAGACGAAGTTTCTAAGGGTGAGTTTTGAATTGTTTATGTTTTAAATATGCGATGATATGTTTAGTTTTACTTATTTTTGTTCTTATTCGATCTCGTCTAATATATATTAAAACACGCGGATATTTGCAACATTGATTGATTAAGGAAAAACATTGAATTTTTGGAAATATGGAAAACGTCGTATAAACGAATAGGTCATGTCGAAAAATCTATAAATTTCTATACTTAGTAAATTTCACTAAAACTTCTATTATCTTAGAAAACCGATAAAAGAACGAGATATAGTCTTAAGATTATTAATTTGTAATGATACAATAAACCGGTAAATAAACGAAAACAATACTTTTACAAACGAGACAACTAGTTTAGTTAAAACGCGTAACGAAATACTAACTTATAAAATATTATTTTATAATTCCCGACTAATAGACAAAATAATAACTTTTGTAAGAACTTTAAAAAGGTCATTTATCTAATTCGTAACTTTAAAACGTGTGTTTACTTTTATGCAAGAACTCTTTATTAATTTATTTGGTGATTTCCGAACACGTGTCGAATTATATTGTTACAATTATTTTTCTCACGTTTCTTATAAAATACTTGCGAAATATTATATACTTAGAATATTTATCTTTCTCGTCTTCCTTTTTCTTATATATAATACTCGCCACGTATTATATATTTTTCTTGTCTTTCATATGTAATATATTACATACTTTGCTTTTACCTTTCGGTTTATTTCATTTAACCAACCACCAAACTCTTACAACTTGAAATCAAAATCCTTTATCAACGTGTCGCGTTGATGTACTCAACCATCGAAAAACCCAAATTCATCATCCTAAGCTAGTGGGACATAGTCGTTAAGTTAAGTCGCATCTTCTGGTCGAGCCGTTCTGATTTCCGTCGTGTTTTGCCTTATATTTGCATTCCTGCCAATTGTTCTGCAACATCGAGGTGAGTTCATAGCCCCACGTTTTACTTGTTTTACATTTACCTTATAACTTTTGGGGTGAGAACATGCTCGTTTACAAACTTGTTTATTCTAATGATTTTAAACTTTTATAAATGTTCATTTGCAAACTCGGTTACATGATTGATATCACACTTTGTTTTACTTATAGATGCAATTACTTAAAGCCTTTCTTTTGGAAATACGTTGGTTAATTTTACTTTGGACACAGTTACTTTACGTTACCTTTTGCTGATTACGTGTTGCCTAAGTTACAAATTGACCACTAATGTCCGAACTATCATGAACCGTTAATTTCTTAACTGATGGATTGGTTGAGTGAGCGCGAATGTTGTAAATAGATCTATTGGGACTAATTATCCCTATCCGGGTTAGTAGCGCTTACTAGATTCGGGAGACACGAACAAACGGATATATACCATGTCGGATTTCACTAGGTGATCTTGGTCAGATACCTCTAGGGCAGTTATTTTCTTGTTTGGCATATAATATGCTACTTTAAATTGAGCTTCGGTGTCATGATCTTAGCGCAACAGTAAATACCTTTTATGTGAAGTTGTATATGTTATAACTGTCACATGCGTTTTATAACTTGTGGTCCACACTGCTTTCGTTGAACGTTTCTGATTACTAAATGCTTTTCATAATACTGTGAGTGAAGCAGTATTCACTAAACGTTTTTTATTCTCGCAAATGCTTTACTTAAACCTATGAATTCACCAAATTTATGTTGACGTTTTAAGTATGTTTTTCAGGTGCTTAGCTTTGGACTTCTCTGATGTGCTATGTGGAGTCTACGTGCAATATGATATCGTCTTTCCAGACTTTATTATCATTCATACTCGTTGTCTTTTGAAAACTTAATTATGCTTCCGCAACATTTTAAATTTCATTTCAAATCTTGTAAGACTTATCCATTTTTAATTAATACAACAAGTTATGATTTTCAAAACGTCCATTAGTGGTCATTCCCTTGATCTTGAGTGATGTATATTATGACGTCACGCCCCCGGACACGTATTCCGTCTAGGCCTCGTTTGGGGGTGTGACAGTACAAATTTGGTTGAGTCAAGTCTTTTGATAACAAATTCACATCAGTAAAGTGTTTTCTAGAATACTTATTTTAAGCATGACGCTTCAGTAGTTTTCAGTGGTTGCATTATTTTAGTGTCAAAACCTTTGTATTACGACATGCGTTTAAATGCCAAATTTTGTTATATATTATTATTTAACCCCTGTTTCGATTTAAAAAAATGTTTTTATTAAAATTTAAACCCCTTTGCGTAAAAAGCACCTAACTTATTTTTTTGGCCAAATTGGGTATTTTCGTTAAATATTTAACGATCATCCTTTAAGTTTTACATTTCAAGTCCACTGCCGTTACCACCACCATCAATCATTGTCGCCACCACCAAGCCTGCCCACCACCATCACAACCAAGTACCGCCTCTACCACTAGCCCTACCTACCATCACCGTAAACCACCGGCCGCACCCACCACTACCGCCACAAACCACCAACCCACCTTCAATTTTTGGTACTTTTTATGATTTTGGAACAATGGTACGAATTACTACTTTTAGGTCCATAAATTACTTGTTAATCTTTTAGAGATAAAATTTTTAAGTGCTTAAAATATACCAGAACTGCTAGACAAAGAGATTATAACATGCACTCATCCATTTTCTCATTAATTTTTGTTAAAATCGTGAGAAAAGATGAGCCAAATTATTTGTTAGACAGATTCCAATTTAGAATAACTTCTCTCAACATCTTAAATAAATTGACTATTAATATGAGTTTACAAGATTATTTCAAAGGGTGTTTTAAATGTGATAAATAATCTATTATATGCTAATTTAATCGTTTGCACGTGGGGTAGTCTGTTTCTTTTGTTCTTTCTTGTTGTGCTCATTTAACATTTTCGCTCATGGTTTTTTATTGTCTATTTAGAGAGGATATGTGCTCAAGATTTATAGATTAATCAACCAACAAACTACATCCGTCAACGGTGTTTGTTAAATTGGTGGTGGTGGTTAAGGTCGGTAGTTGGTGGTTTGTGGTGATGGTGCGTAGGGTTGGCGATTTACGGCGGTGGTGGGTGAGGTTGGTAGTGAAGGCACTGTTTGATAGTGATGGTTGTGGGGAGGCTTGGTAGTGGCGACGATGATTGGGGGTGGTGGTAGCGGCGGTGGACTTGAAATGTAAAACTTAACGAATGATCGTTAAATATTTAACGAAAATACCCAAATTTTCAAAAAAATAAGTTGAGTGCCTTTTATGCAACTAAAAGTGCGATACGTTGATTGAAAATGATCCTTTAGTTTGATACCTTTTTGTGTCATTTGCCCTTATATTTACCTACTACGATTTCAAAACTTTAAATCTTTATTAAACACTACCTAAAATACATTTTTATTAAAACACTTTTTATTACGAGTTATGATGGGAAAACAACTTTGTTAAAAGTTACTACGAAGTACAATTTTTTAAATGTATCATGTTGCGTAACTATCATTATGGAAAATCTTAAAAGTATGTATGGGAGGACATTTATCTATATTTCTCTATATAAACTTTTGTAATACTTCTTTCGCGTGATTGTTAATATCATAAATATCAAGCTATATTATATGTATACACGTCACTTGAACTATATTTTGGTCAAATATTTTCTTGAGTAAATATTTGGGAAAAATCATAAAACCCTACCTCCAAATGAGGGACTAACCTAGCAAGCTCATGGAAACGATCAATGTACGCAGCATTACCACATTCGACCATCACGTGACACCAAAACTCAGTTTCCAGCTTCTGCATCTCATTGTTTGGACAAAACTCCTTTCTCAACAAATCCTTAAAATCCTCCCAGGTCATGCCAACTGCGGCTTCTCGACCTCTAGTCTGGACCTGGGTATTCCACCATGTCAGTGCCTTACCGATAAATGAACCGGCATTGTACTTGACCTTCTGGTTTGCTCACACTTATACTGTCTCATGGAAACCCCCCCACACCAACCCCCCCCACCCCCCCCCCCCCCCAGACCTAACCTGTTTCCATTTCTCGATCTAATGAGTGTCGGATATCGCACCAACCCTTCACTCATAATCCTTTGGTTACACGCATAAACGCCTTGTAGAACAAACATTTCTACCATTGCCCCCTCGTAACACTCCTAACATCGTCCTGGATGTAGCTAAGCATGGTTACCTACTTGCGCAATGATGGTAGAAGTAGTCTTGCAATGTTGGGCGATGATGTTGAGAAAGTCAGGGACTTTTGTCATCGCCGCCATTTTACCCAATACTCGATCACCTAGTCTTGACCACCTTGATCCCGGTTGACCACGCCAACTCTGTCGTGGTTCTCTGACTTGCACCTCTTCTACCAGTCTGTCCACCCGTCCTTCCACCTCGTGGTGTAGTAGTCTGTCGACCTGCACTTCGTGTCGTCATCCTTGGCGGCATTGTCTACACGAGGGAGGGTATATGTAACGTTAGGTAGGAGGTAGATTTCGCATATAAACGATCCTAATGTACTATAGTACGCAGATATACGATCCTAAGGTGTCAACACCAATTTGAGCGAACAGGATAGCCGAGTCCATGTGGGTTGTGACACATTCATAATTACGTTGGCCACCGTATTTACAGATGAGTCTTACCCAGGTGTACTCAGATCTTGCCTACACAGCTCAGTGGAGTGACTAATCTAGTTCAAAGTACGATAGTCGATTGTATTGGATAGGTAATTTATATAATAAAGGATTTTAGATAGCTAAAATAGTATTGATAGATGATATATGATAGCTAATTATGAGATAGATAATATAAGATAGCTAGTATAAAATAGGTAGATAGATAGATAATGTAGATAGATAATATAGATAGATAATATAGATATACGCAAAAGCAAGAATAAGCAGAACACCGCACACATAAATCCTATCATCCAACTATATGCAGGTTCCTAGGTTTATTTGGTCTAGGCAAACTCCTAATTCTCTATATCCTTGGCTTGATTACCAATCTCAACACTCGACTACGGCGGAATATCACGGAGGCTTAAGGAGGGTCTGTCATCATATCACAAAGCGTCAATATAGAGACAACTAACATGCATTAAACAAGTGTCACAACATCCTCCAACAACAAGTATAGAACTTGTGTTAAAATAAGTTAAACCAGAATCACGTAGTCTGAAAAGTTTATTACATAACACCTCAATCCAGAGGATACAAGTCTATAAGAAAACAAATAGACAACTAAAACCTAGTCTCGATGCAACTTCCAATGTAAGATCTCAAATTAGACGCACTTAGGTCTGCTAAGTCTTCTAACTGGCTTCATGGATCATTAACATGACTAAAAAATGATACTCGAAAGGGTCAAATTTTTGGTGAGCTGTAGGTTTTGGAAAAAAACCAGTTGCTTTTGCAGCATATAAAGTGGACAGTTGTGCATATGAGAGCAAAAGCATATACAGATAGTTAAAATATCAAACATTTCATCTTTTTATACAGGGTAGCCAACCCAAATCATACATATCAAATTAAACCCACGCGCTTATAGTCCTCCCCGAACCTATCGTTCCCTATCAGCTGTGAGCTAACATAGCTCGGCTAATCGGTTACAGTGCTGAGAAATTCCTGACAGTGGAACTTCACATACATAGATCTCAAGTATTCGCATAGCATTCACATAGCATTCATGAAAACAATCATAGGCACATAGCATTGTCTAAAAGAATTTAAAAGGTTTTTACATAGAATTTAAAAGTAGTTAAAAGAAGGTTTTAAGTATTATTTCCCCCTAACGGAAAAGAGTTTAAAAATGGGGCTACGAGAACTCACCTTTAAGAAAAGTGATAAGTATTTGAGGATATGATCAAACTATTGTATGCAACGGCTTCCAGACACGACCTAATCCAGTTAAAGTCTAATTTTTAATATAGGTGTCCTAAAAAGTTGTTGACGATTGATGCATAGAAATAAAAAATTTAAAATATTTAAAAGATGCGTTGTATGGTCACTTTTAATGTTATTGGTTTCATGATGGTTGGTAATTAAGACTCGAAAAAAGCATATCAAAGTACGTATGTTAGATAGTATATACTTATAGTATTTAGAAATACTGTCATTGGTCAGATAGCAGAGTGAACCAAATACATGAAGAAACGATAAATCTAGCTTCTTGTCGTGCATCAGCTCATAAGGAGTTTTGTTGAAGCGGAGATGGATCAAGGAACAATTTTGGGTATAACAAGCTGTATTGATTGCTTTGGCCCATAGAAACAAAGGAGCTTTTGAAAATATCAACATTGTACGAGCAACTTCCATAAGAGTACGGTTTCACCTTTCGACAACGCCGTTTTGTTGAGGAGTGCGAGTAACAGATGTTTGGTGTAAAATGCCGACATTTTCATAGAAATCACGAAGAGTCTGACTGATAAATCCAGTTCCATTATATGTTCTAACATTTAGGATAGTGGCATTCAAACGAACTTAAATATTTTTGATGCACTTGATGATAGCATCAGGAGCTTCATACTTTGATCTCAAAAATCCGACCCAAGTAAATCGTGAGTGATCGTCAACAATCACTAAGATATACTTTTTCCCTTTAATACTTTCCACACACATAGGGCCACAAAGATCCATATGCAAAAGATATAGTTTCTCTTGATTAGTGTCCTCAGCTTTAGGTTAATGAGAGGATTTCTTGCTTTTTCCTAATGCACATGCTGAACATAGATAATCTTTCTAAAATTTAAGCTTTAGAATGCCTCGAGCAAGACCGTCTTTGGCTAGCTTGTTAAGAGTACCAAAGTTGAGATGCGATAACCGACGGTTCCATAACCAGCTTTTAGTCTTTGACGCTTTAGATATAAGACAGAT
Source organism: Tanacetum coccineum (assembly GCA_026074375.1). Lineage (NCBI taxonomy): Eukaryota > Viridiplantae > Streptophyta > Magnoliopsida > Asterales > Asteraceae > Tanacetum > Tanacetum coccineum. The sequence goes on from BQNB010055866.1 coordinate 13,661, forward strand.
CAGAGACGTCTTTAGCATGTCATCAAGAGAAATTGTGTCAAAATTTATGTTTCTGGTACCTGAAAGTAGATCAACACCATTTAAATTCCGAATAAAGCAAGTGTTTTTGCAAAAAGCAACTTCCAGATCCGCGTCGTAAAATTTTCCAACAGAAAACAAGTTATGTCCAAGCCCCTCAACATAGTATACTCTTGAGATAATTACATTCCCTAGTTGATAGTTACCATACCCCATTATCTTTGCAACTTGGTCATTTCTGAATCGAATAGTTCCTAAAAATTTACTAACAAAGTTCATGAGCTAAGAGCGATTCCCTGTCATATGTTTTGAGCATCCGAAGTCCAGATACCAGAGGACAATCTGGATAACCTTTCATTGACAAGAGAAGAAGAAGATGGAACATCTGTAGCATTGGATCCCCACAAATGATTAGGTTCTGAGTTGTTAGCAATCTTAGATTCTACAATCTTAGCTTTTTTACTCGAACCTTCTGATTTTATTTGTTTGGGTATCCTACTATAGACTTTAATCTTTGGTTTTTGTTTTTCAACTAATTAGAAATGGTTTCTTCAAGATGCACTATTTTCTTGGGAGTGATCCTAGTTAAAGGGCACGAGTTTCCAACTATAGTGAAAAGTATTCCTGTTGGTTTCCACTTATGTCCTACTTCAGTGAACACTTTACCCATAGGTTTCTAAATATTTTGTTTGATTTTCCTAGCAGACTTAGATTTAGAATGCACATTCACCTTATTCACAAAATCAAGGAAATACACATCATGATTTGCATCAAACATACATTAATTACATTTAACACAAATTAACTCAGAATTTACATTTAACATAGTATGCTTAACATTTGCATCACAAATAGGGTCTTTAACATGATTCTTTTTATTATACTTAGATTTAACTCTCCTACATTAGACTTCTACTATATTCTTGATGTTGCTACTTGGTGTTTACAAGATCCTATCATTTTTTTATTGCCTGTAGGCTGTGATCTGTAAGTACTAGCATAACACTTCAATCATGTAGATGACAACACAAGTGTGTTAGAATTATGTGTTTTAGATGACTCTACCTATTGAATGTTGCTTGAGGATGTGAGAGGTTCAGAAAACCTAACTTTTTTTACTTTGTTCATGGGTGTGACAACAATTGTTTTCTCATTAGGTTTATAGGCATTAGGGAATATGTCTCAAACATAAACAAGTAACTCCTGAATCTGTTTGGCATGCTTACAGGCAAAGTCTAACGCATTATCTAATGGTTGTTTTGCTTTAGGTTGTTTGACTATTCTCTGAAGTATGTCAGCTTGTTCCTGAGTGTGCTTAAGATAGTATATGCGAGCTTCCCTTTTATTCAATAAACTAGGAGCTAATGGTTCTAAGTCTATCTTGAACATGCCTTGAGCAATCATGGTGGCAATTGGTATTTGTGCAACATTTTCAAAGTTTATTTCTGTTTTATTTTTCGTAAATCGTTTTTCAATGATGTAATCACAAAAACCTTGTCTTGAATTTGATGTTTAAATCCGCATTTTCCATAGACTTAGAGTTCAATTGAGCAATCAAAGAGTCACTGTGTCCCTTAAAGAGAGCACATGTCTTTTTAATTGAATCCAATTTATCTTTGTAAATCTTTTTCAAATGCTCAATTTCTTTATGTAAACTCTTATTTTCAGAAAGTAATTTTGTCGCGCTATGCTCCAATTCAATGTTTATGGTCTTAATTTCATCCATTTCATGTTTGACTTTCTCTTCCTTGTCATTTTCTCTTATTGATTTGATATGTTCCTTCAACTTACAAATTGTAGTGTCTTTAGCTTATAGCTGAGCTTTCAAATCATTTCTTTCAAAATATTCCAAAATTTCAAGAGCATTTTGATTTTTACTTAATGAATCCTTTTGAAAACTTTCTTGATTGAGTTGCATTGTTAACTCAAGTGAAATGCAATGTTTTTCAAGTTGTGAATAACTTTTTAAAAGATTATTATACGCATTTTGTTTGTTCAAAAGCTCAGCATCAAGATCCAAACACTTCACATAAGATTCACTACTTTGCATTTCCACATTCATGTCATCAAAAACAACAATAGAATTCATCACACATGTAGAAACCTACAACACGTGATAGGTTCTTTGATCGTTTAAGCTCGAGGTTGTTTAGAGCTCATCTAGGATAATATAGTAACAATGATATAAATCTACAAACGTGTCTTTATTAATCAACACAGCCCCAAATACTATTTGATCAGAATAGATTGGTTACTCTAAGTAGTAACAAGGATCAAAGATCCTTGAGGCTAAACTCTAGACATTTACACTAATTATACAAACGTGTACACACACACTTTTGTATCTAGTCGACTCTCATATGATGAACACACACTTTTTTGAATGCATAAAACAATATGCCTAGACATCCTTTTATAGCATAAGGAGTCAAGGCTTTACATGGAAACTATTAAAAGATATTAATGAGTAAATCAATTAAATATTCATCTTTATCTCTTTGTGACCAAATATTTATTTTCTTCTACATCTTGTATAATCCCACAATGACGACTTTGGTCCTTTTGTTTCCATCTTGTTTCATTCGTGTTTTGTCTTATCAACTCAAATATAATTCCCAACAACACATATCATAACATCTTGAGACATGATTTTTTGTAAGAGTTGATCATTTTTAAGAAAAAGTTCTTTTTTATGAATTTCAAAACATTGTTTGTTGACAAAACACTGTTGAACAGCAGCTTCCATCTGGTTAAAAGCTGTTTGTACTTCTGTTACCTCATTTAAAAGATCTTCATCAAAAACATTGAATATGTCTTTTAAGGTCCATAAAAATGGAATTATTTCATTAAAAAAATAGTTTTTGTGTGTTCAAACCCCCATTTCCCTTCTGTTATAGCATCAGGTGTAATCTGGTTTTTCACCACAACAACAAATTGGCCAAGATTGTATTTAAGCTTTTTAAGGCTTGTATTAACCATGCTTACCTTAGGAAGTTCCCGAGGAGCCTCAATTTTGACAGGTGACGAAGCAGATTGGTCAGTATTAAGGTGTGAAATTTGTAACCAGAAAGCTTGTTCATCAGAAAGTTCTTGTTGAGGAACAAAACATTTACTAAAGTCTTCAGATAATTGATATAACTCAGCATAATTAATTGGAGTTTTATTAACCTTATTTTCTTTTGAAATTGGCTCGTTTTGTTTTGCAAGCATTTTGGATCGACTTACTTCTTCCAAAATCAATGTCTCTTCATCATCAAACACAAGACTAGCAACATGTTGACTAGATATAACACTACCATCATACAAGGTTGGCTTAATCCGCTAAGCTTTCTTGAGATAAAATGGATTTTGATAACCAAGTACTTATTTGTGAGTGTCATCATAAAAACTTGTGGCTTTGTTAACATGTGTACTGTTTGAGCAGATTAACCCACTTTGTAAACAATATTATCTAATTCCTTAATTTTCTTTTCTAAATTAATTTCTTTATCTATATACTTATTTTCTTTTTCTTTGTATTTGTTTTTTAAAACAGTAAATGTTTGCAATAAAGATTCCTTTTCTTTAATTTGATTTGAAAGATTTTGTTCAAGTAAGTCAATTTGCTGCTTAAGTGCAAGCTTTTCCCTAATCATATCATCCATTTGAGAATCAATCATTTTTCACGTGTGCTTAAAATCAATATTAAGATGTTGTTTAAAAGTTTTGACTCGTTCTTTATATCTCTCAAGCTTAGCGGTTAAGGATTAATTATTCCTTTCCTGATTAGCCTTTTCCTAATTATTTACATGATTAATCATTTATTCGGACATTTGTTTGATCACAGATAAAATCATTAAATCTTGTTGTGCATACAAATTAGTATCTTAAACAGCTGCATGTTGCATTTCTGTTGGGTTCAATTTCCGAATCCTTCAATCTTTCAGTGGATTTAAACATAAAATCCCCTAAGTGTTTCTCAAGCTGAAGTCTTTCAGTTTGAGTCGCTGAAGTTTCTTCAGCGTCAACTCTTTAGGTCCATAGAAGATTAGGAAGTATCTTCACTTTAGTGTATGCAGCGGTACAGAAACTGAAGAAGGACTCTTGGTAAGAGCTTCAGTTCAGCGTGGTTGACAATTCCAAGCTGAACATTGTTTTCTTCTAAACAGAAGTTGAACGTGTTGTTTCACTTCTAGAAGGTTTACAAGGTGGGAAAAAGATTACTTTATGTCAAAAGGAATAAAACAATCTCATTAGGAAATGTTACTTCTAAATTTGGTATAGAAGTACAACAACTTTCCTCTAAAGACTGTACCTAGTACTAAGAAAGCAAACATGCATTAAATGGTAGTTCAACCACCCATTTAATGCTTGCCACGTAGTCTAGGTTAAACTTGTAAACCCTAATTCCTTTGCCAATAAAAGAAAAGGGATTCCCAGAGTAAATGTTATCTCTTCCAATTAATGTGAAACATATTGAAGAGTTCATTTATCTCTCAAATAAACTAAATAGAAACTGTTGAAGCTGAAACTTCAGTTATAGTCGAATAGTTTGTTTTCTTATTTGTTATAACTTTGGTTAGAGAATAAGTTCGAAGGAGATAACACCCCAATTGTCATTCAACCACCTTGCTATTCCACAAGCAAGGTGTATCATAGATTCTTTATTTGATTCTAATAAGAACCTATACATTGAAAAGTATTTCTGTGTGTTTTAAACTTGATCTTTATATTTTTCATATATATTTGTTTAAAACTCACTTTGTTGCCATAGAATCTGATTATTTTAACTTGATAAACCTTATATCAGATTCCAAGGGACCAACAAGTGGTATCAGAGCCTTATGGTTTATAAAATCCATTTAAAAGGATATATAAAAGCTCAAAGATTTAAAAAAAATCAAGATCCATCTTAAATGGCAGTAGTAGAAGTACCACAGACTCTTGAATACAAGGGTAGCCAGTTAAATTCCGCTCCTGTACTAGAGGTGGAAAATTTCACCAATTGGAAAAAGAGGTTCATGTGCCACATCATTGGTATTGAACCACAATTTGAAAACATCATTTCAAACGGTCCTTATATCCTTATGGCAACTGGTCAAAGGAAGCTAGAGACACAATGGATACCTGAGGAGAGAAAAGCTGCTAACTTAGATCAACAAATCAAAGTCTCATTATGTTTATGCTTCAAGATAACCAAATGAACTCTGTCATAAATTACTTAACTACAAAATCCACTTGGGATAACATGATACTATATCATGAGGGGCCCTCTGATGTGAAAGAAAGTAGGGCCATAGACTTGAAGTTGTGCTATAACACCTTCAAATTCAAAGAAGGTGAATCTCTAACACAAACATTCACCAGATATAAAGCTTTGATGAATGAGTTAGTAAATGATGGCATTAACCTGTCAAAACTTGAAATAAATACTGGCTTTATAAATAGGTTACCAAAGAAGTGGCTAAGTTTTGGCCAAAGTCTCAAAAACACAAATCATGTGACAGATTCTGAGATTGCTTCTCAATTTGGTAAACTTGAATATGAAGAAAACCTAATAAACAGTATTTATGAGGCTGAAAAGAGCAAATATCTTGTCTCTACAACACCTTTGTCAATTGTTTTTTTCTCTGCCTCTATTGTCCAGGACTTTCAAGATAATCTTGATGATGAAGAGGGTACAAGAAGTAGTTATGAGTACCTAAAAGACTTAGAGAAAGAATACCAAGCAAGAGCTCTTTTAGCCAAGTCTAAAAGGTTCTTCAAAAAGGGTACTCAAAGGTTTAGCAGTACAAAAGAAACTAACCAAACTGAATGCCACAAATATGGTAAGAAGGGTCATTTTGCAAGTTTCTGTTGGTCAAAGACATTAGTTCCTTCATATCAATCACCTTTTCAACCAAAGCTTCTCCACTCATCTAAGCATAAACCTGAACTAAGGCAAACCAAGGACTTTGAAGCTAAATACAACAAAGTCAAAGCTAATATAGCCCTTCTCAGTTCTAGTGCTTTAGCTCCCTGTTCATCCTCAGGGAAAAACAAAGGTCTCATTGCTGAAACGTATGATTGGGAAAAACAAAGGTCTCATCTGATGAAAATGAAGTGACAGAAAAAGCTCTCATGGAACTTACTAATGAAGAAAGAATTTATGTCAGCAAAGAAAGCGCCAGTAATGATGAATGGGTCAAGATCTCTATACAAAAGGTACACACTCTTCTGGAAATGGAAGATAATGATAATAGAAAATCCTTTCTAGATTATATGTGTATTGATCTAAACTATGTTGAAGAACAAAGAAACAATCTTATGAAAAAACATAGAAACCTTGTTCAAGAACTAAATACATGCAAAGAACAGCTTTTGGTAGTAAAGGAAGCAAAGCTTGATCTTCTTACCATGCAGCATGTAAACACTGAGATTCTCAAAGAGAATCAAAACTTAAGAAATGAACTGAAAGAGATAACCTCTATTACAGAAGCATGGCTAAACAGTTCTAATAAAGTTAATCAGTGTATTAGTGTACAAATTCCTACTCAAAAGAGGAAAATATTGGGAATTGACCAACTCATTGAAGATACCTCCAGCTCTAGGCCAAAAGACCCAATGTTTGTAAAGTATTCAACAAATAACTCAGAGGTATCAATTACTAGTAGTAATAAACCTAAGTTATCTGAAACTGAAGACTCTACTCTGTCAAATCATGATACTGGTAAGGTACCCGCAAATGAGTCACAAAGAAACACAACTGACCACTCAATTATTATCTCTGACTCTTCATAAACTGATTATGATTCAACTGATGAATCTTCAGTCTGTAACACCCCTTTCCTCCACTAGAGAAGCTGATTGGTGCTGAACCTGTTTCTGGATCAAAGACTATCAAATCAATTTTGAAGTCAAAATCTACATTCAAAGCTGAAACTTTAAAAGGTATCATAATAAGTGAACCTTCTTCAGCTCCTGCTAGAGGCAACAAAAGTCCTTCAGTTTCTAAAACTAATTCAGCTCCTGCTGGTAAGTTAAAAAATGTAAAAATAGAAGATGATCCTCCCTTGGCTATTGTAATGAAAGAACTCAATGAACTAAAATTACAGATTAGCAAGAATAAATCATCTTACTTCATAAACAAGAACTCTCAACAGGTTCCTCCCAAAGCACTTCAAAACAAATAAAAATCTCAATTCCAAATGAATTGTGATCTTTAGGGACAAAACAATCATCTCTCTGAGAATTGTTATGAAGTCTTGTTTTGTAAAAAGTGGAAGAGAACAAATCATAGAACATGTGATCATGCTGATTTTATGTCTTCCATGGATATAAATCAGTATCATACTGGTTAAAGTGAATCTTCCTCATGATACAGACCTTCTAGGCCAATAATGCCTTTCCCTCCTGCATACATTATGAATATGATGATCATCAATCTGATGATTGTGTATACTATCCCACATGTGAAATATGCGGAAACTATGATCATGATAATCATAGTCATAACATGATTATTTCTCTAAGAAGAGGAATCAAACCTAGAAACCCTTAACACATCACAAAGAACTATGAAACATGTGGTAGTAATGTTCATACCACATCTGATCACAATGACATTGAGTGGTTCAGGAAAAGAGAGGCTCTTCAAGCTAAGAAGGTTGAGTCTTTCAAAGCAAGTAAGACTAAATCATCAAGTGCTCTAAGATCGAAGACTCTAACTAAAAGGTGGGTTTCTAAACAAAACTAACGATCTTGATCCTATTTTGTGCAGTGTAACATAAAGGAATCTTGATCACGTCTGAAGAAATTATCATTCAAAGCACATATCAAAGTTTACCTACATAAATATGAGATGTGCCAAGACCTGAAGGAATGTATGTAAAGAACTTTACACACTGATCTAAAGGTTATGGTTATGGTATAGTTTTCAAAAAAGGGTGGAAAAGTAATTTTCACAGCTTGAACACTAAAATGCTTTTAACAACTGAGAATTCTTCATAAAACCTTATGAAAAAAATCCACTGTTTTTAAAGCAGAAATCACACCTGACCAATATGGTCAAAATGATCACAATGATCAAAAAATGATAATCCATTTCAACCTGATGAACTCATTAATGATGATCATATAACACACCAATGAAAAATTAATTTCATTGATAACCTCACAAAACTGAAGGTGTTCAGATCTCTGAACTCTTATCATTTCTAAATAGAAGATACTCCAGCACATGATACAATTCTAATTCTTTTCAAAAAAAAGGAACCTGGAATTGTAATCATAAGGCATGAATCATGATAAAATCCTACTCTAGTTGCAAGACTTGAAACAATCATGATCTTTCTTGCATTACCACATACATATACTTCATAAGATGTCATTAATATACTCATCAATGGTAATCTAAAAGAAGTATATGTCAAACAACCTCCAGGTTTTGAGAGCAATATGTTCCCAAACCATGTATGTAAATTGGACAAAGCCCTTTATGGACTTAAACAAGCTCCAAGAGCAAGGTATGAAACTCTCTTAACCTTTCTCACCGAACACAAGTTTGTAAGAGGAAAGATAGACAACACTCTGTTCGTCTAGAAAACTTAAATTGATGTGATTCTGGTTCAAATCTATGTTGATGATATTATCTTTGAGTCCACCAGCACAAAATTATGCAAACCATTTGCTAAACTGATGAATCAAAGATATTAAATGAGTATGATGGGTATCCTAACCTATTTCCTTGGATTTCAGATTAAACAATCTGAAAGAGGCATTTCAATCAACAAAGAAAAAGATGTCAATGATCTGCTAAGAAAGTATGACAAAATTGGTTCATCAGTGAATACTCCAATTATGCCCCCTAACATGTTAGGACATGATCTCAATGGCAAAGCTATAAATGAGTCTCAGTATAGAGGTATGATTGGACCACTAATGAGCCTAACTGCAAGCAGACCTAACATTCAACTCTCAACTGCTCTATGCACGACATCAAGCAAATATAAGGAATCCCACCTTATTTCTGTTAAGAATTTTTAAGTACCTAAATGGTACTCCCAATCTTGGTCTTCAGTATCCAAAGTGTTCTGACCTAAAAGGATAATGAAACTTTGATTATGCTAGATGCAACATAGACAGTAAAAGCACTTCAGATGCTTGTCTTTTGCTTGAAGGCAAGCTTGTTTACTGAAGTGCAAATAAGCAGCAATCTACAACTATGTTCTCAACTAAAGCTGAAGGTATAGCTGCTGCTGGATGTTATGCCATAATACTATGGATAAAGAGTCAAATCACTGACTATGATATCATATATGAAAAGCTACCCATAACAATCCAATTCTGCACTAAAAAAAGCTCAGTAATATCAGATCAAGAATCATACTCTCAAATAGGATAATGAATTCCTTTCATACCACTCAATATCAACTTGTTGATATCTTCACCAAGCCTCTAGATGAGCCAACTTTCAAAAGATTGATTGTTGAACTAGGTATGCTGAACATTGATTCAAAACCTGAAGCTTCAGTACTAACTAAAGAAAACTGAAGCTTCAGCGCTTTCATCTAAAAATGAACAATTTTTCATATATTAAGCGTCAGTTTAGTTTTTGCATACAACCTTTAGCTTGTTTAAGTGAAGTAACTGAGCAATCATATATGTCTCATTCATGGATTTGCATGAGCATGTGTGATTTTGTCACCTTCGCTAGAGCACAAATATTGGTCACGTCAAGAACTGAACAAAACTGATTCATTTTCTTCAGTTCAGTTTATAAAATGATTTTATCTAAGTCTTCACCTTTCTCTCGAGTGAAGTTACTGAGCAAGCACATATCTATCATTCATGGATTTGTATGAGCATTTGGGATGTTTTCTAATTCGCTGGAAGATTGATGATGGTGAAGATTATAATAATTTGTTCAGCATAACTTAACATCAAACCTGAACCTAGTTCAGTTTTTTCAAACATCAATCTCAAGGTCAGTTTTAAAACAAATGTGATCCTCAAAAGTAATATTTTCTATTAAAATAATTTCCTTTTCAAAAAAGTTGTTTAATTAAAATATATGAATATAGGACATCTAAAAGTTAGAATGACCTCGTCATCTTTCTCTCACCTACTTTTTCATTGAATAGATGGCTGTTCATTGTTCTATATGTTAGATGCACACTTTGCTGACTTTCATTTAATACAAAGTTTAGCACACATGTTAAAAACAAACCTAACTTCCATTACACTTCTAAACCTTAGATTTCTCTTCACCAACTCCACTAACTCACCCCCCCCCCACCCCCCCCCCCCCCCACATATGGCAGTTTAAACAAAATTGTCAAGATAAAATGATAAAATTCTCAAATCATATAAATCCTTTCACCATAATCATAAAACTCAGCTTTAACATCATTTTTCTTCTGTGCCTTCTCTTCAGTGGTAACTGGTCCTGGTATAGTTGAAGTAGAGGAACCATCTGCGTTTGTTGTAGTTCTAGCTACTGGCTTGAAAGAATTTCCATACTCTATGACTTCCCATAGAGCATAATCCTGCACCTGAAAGTACTGTTCGATCCTTAGCTTCCACATCTCATAGTCACCCTGTTTTAGAAGGGGCAACTTTGCAACAACATTGTTTTGGGTAGTTTCAAGATCCATTTCTTTGATTGAATAAAGAGTTCTTCTAGTTTGTAACTTCTTGATCAAGGTTTCAGAACACAAGCTCTGATACCACTTGTTGATCCCCTTTTTACAGATCTTAGATTAGCTTGTTAAAGCTTAAGTTGTCTTAGATAAATCTGAAACAACTATGATAGAAACCCTGAGTAATATATAAAGATTATGCGGAAACTAATCTTTATACACCAGAAGAAACAATGTAACAGTAACACAAGAACTTTCACAAAACTTTCAATATATTGAATGATTCACAAAACAACTATATGTTTTGCCTAATAACTATGACTTTTCTATCTTGGATTCGTATATCTAACTATGCCGTAAGGGTTCCTTTTATACACCAAGGAAACCCTAATGGGCTTACAAAACGCGTTAAGTGATCATGCATATCTATTCCTAATATAACTCATGCATATCACTTAAGCAGTACTAACTATATATGACAGTACAAAATATACAACTAGCAGTACTAACTATTACTGCCAGTACTAACAATGTACTGGCAGTACTAACTAACTATCAGCAGTACTAAGTGTAGAAGCTCTAAATCCTAACAATCCTCCCCTAAACTTGTGATTTACCATCAAATCTCAAGTTTCTTCTGATGTACTCTGCTGAGGATGCTTCCAAACACTTTAGTTCCTTGGTATGTTTGCTATATTGTAGATCTTTGTCAAAAGCTCATCTGCCATCTCAGAATGTTGATCCACTCTTAACTTGTTAACTATCATTAAAGTTGCAAGTCCTTTTGTGAGTGGATAGTCCTTTTCAACCAGCATGAATATATCTTGTCCTTTCTTTATAGATACATGATGAACAGCACATGTATCATATAACCACCAATTCAAAGGATCATGCATATCTTTCTGAAGTTCTAAAAAAATTTCTACATCTGGTTCAAATAACATCTTTAGTTCAACCCATAATTCTATCTCTTTATCTTTAGCAAGTCCTGATGAGTTGTATCTTTCTTGAACTAAGCTCCATAATTTTTCCAGATCCTCCCTATCAAAATTCTTAAGCATGTCTTTAAAAACCTGATATATGTGTGATTGCCTACTCTGATGATTTTCTAAAATTGCATAGTGTCTTCAGAGTAAACTTCCCATTCAATTATTGGGTATTTGGTTTGAAGAGCTTCAACATTCATTCCTTCATCTTGAACTATTATTACCATTTGATTCAGCTGTTCCTGAGATAATTCATCAGTTTTTGGTTCTTCATCTGTTTGCTCTTGAGCTAACTCTAAAACCTCTTCAGTTCTTTGTCTTTTAGCAGGTTTTGCTTCAACATCTTGACCTGCTCTTTTTAGTCTTGGAACTTCTTCTTCAGAATCCATAGGCACAAATGAATGAATTTAACCCCATACCTTTTCAGATATTGGTCTTATATCATCATAGCTCATTCCTTTGAAATCTTTAATCTTGTAGCCTCCTAGATTCTTCAAATATACCATCATATTCTTTCTTACTTCAGCTACAGATCTAGGCCTATTTTGAAGGTCCATTTTTAAAGAGCATGATACCTTATAATAGAAGGATCATTCCAATCAATGACATGAGTAGTATCAACTTCAGATATAGCTTCTTTTATCTTTCAGCTTCATCATATTCTTCTTGCAATTGTTTGGCAATTTCAGCATCTCTTGCAATCCTTTTTCTCTTCTTACTCATCAATCTGTTCTTGAATCTAATGATGGCTTCTTCATGACAAAAGCCTTTCTTGTTCTAGTTGCTTTCTTGGACTTCTTTGAACATATTCATCTTAATCATGATTGCTTTACCTTTATCTTTCCTTTTCTCTGCACTCCTTCTTATGTATACCAAATTTGCAGCAGCAGTACTAACCTCAGGAGTTGCACTAGCAGTACTAAATGGTCCACTAGTTGCACTAGCAGTACTAAATGGTACACTAGCAGTATTAAGTGCAGTATCAGCACTAGAAACCTCTTGTTCCCCTTTTTAACCACTTCCTTGATCTTGTACAATCTCATTAGCTTCTTCTTCTTCTAACAACACCTCAGTTTCATCACTCACTTTCTCCTGAATCTCTGCATATGGAGGAACTAAATAAATATCAGCATACATGTCTAATTCTTCAATCAAACTCCTCCCCTGTTTGGAAGAATTCTCCTCTACAGCTTCATCTTCTGAAAGAACTATCTTTGTTCTTCTCCTAGCTTTGCTTGTCTTGACTTGCTTCTCCAACTTCTTCACTCTTTTGACTAGCTTGGTAATAGTAAAACCATAAAACTTTTTGGTGTTTGTCAATTCATTTTCCCAAGCTTCATCTTATAGTTCACTGAGTACCGCAAATCCATCATTTCATTATTATCAAACTAGTCCTCCCCACTCCAAGTGTGTAACCTCTTGAGAGAGGTTGATCATTGGACTGTATAGTTTTTGACATACTATCAGCCATCAACAAATTTAAAATGAATTCTTTAACTATTTGCCGTTTTGCCCTGGAATAGCCAATACACTCATTGGGGCAATAACATGTGCATTGATACCGCAAATAGTTTTGATGTAAACTTATCACCTATCAACGGATTTGAAAAGTCTTTACAAAACCTTTGCTCTGGACTAGCCAGTTCTTGAATTTCTGTTAGACAAGGTGAACTGATGACCATATTTGTATTTGATGGATGAAAAAAACCCACAACACTTAAAGAACATCCATGCTCCCAACAATTTCCTCTTTTCAAATTTAACATCTAAGATAATATCCAGATCCCATGTACTCAGCATATTAACCGAACCTAGCAGTATAAACCTTTTGTATCACAGTACAACTACCTACAGGCAGTAGTAACTAAGCTCAGGCAGTACAAACGAGATATACCAACATAATTACACTCTGTCACCAAATAAACATGCAACAAAAGAACCCTCAAAAGTCATCATGTATCCGACAACCCATCAACAACTAAAAATTCAACTACAAACTGTACAACTCCAAACTATACCATCTTGCCTCCCCTAAACCAATGCAGCTATAAATTCATCATTCCAATGTTCTCTTTAAATAGAAAACGGGTCATTATTTGAGGGGGAGAAAGCGTCATCAAACAATCTTTTAAAATGGTCTTTCAAAATAAGTCATGAAATAATGGATAAAGTTTTGGATAATGACGGATAACAATTTCAAGGGGAGTTAATTTATATTAACTTCAAGAGCTTTAGATGTCATTTGTTTAAATCTTTATGGACTTATTTGCAATTTGAGACTTAGTGAATTCAGGCCTTAAACTACATTCGATCAATATTGCCAACACCTCATAGTTTGTAAAAGACTTAGGAATGCTTGGAAATACTTTCATAGTTTTAAAAGCCTTGAAATTGATTCTCACGGACTAGATTTAAGCTTATTAATTCTTCAAACACGATCTCGAATATGTATGCGTATAAGGTTTTGCTGATTCCGACGTGTCGAAACCAGCAAGGGGGAAGGAGTAGATGTATACTTGATAGTGTCCTTGGCCTTCTTTTGAGGTTAGCTTCTTTTGTCTTTTGAGGTTAGCTTCTTTTGATTTTAGGCCGTTTTGAATCTTTCGGGTGCACTATTTCAATCACATGGTGGAAGAGACATCTCGTCATTAGCCAGTATGCATCATTTGAGTCCCTAGGGGGAAGTGTTAGGAGTATAATTATTTAAAACATGAGAAAAGTTCTTTCTGATTCAATTAATGCTTCCTCAAACGGTCAATCACTAAGCTTATTCTTAAAATGAGTAGAAATATTTGATAAAAGAGGTACACATAGGTATGATGATTCCTTTAGATAGTCACTATCCTATAGGAAGAAATGTGCTCATTTGGGACTTAGCTGACTTAAGTGTTATCATTTCGACTACTTAAAGGGATTAATTGTATACATCCGGGACTTAATTGACTTTGGTGTTGCGGTAACAAATTCTTGAAAGGGTTAACTGTGCACTTCGGATATCTGGGCTTTATACATTAAGACTGCTTGATGCAGTTTGCAAGAAAGTTCTAAATCTACTCAAGAAAGGATTACTGGTTTAGGGGGAAGTTAAGACAACTTCAGCGCCGACATCACCAACCTCACAAGCTCAAGTTACATATGTATCTGAATCTATTTCATACTCGAAGTGTGAAGCAAAGACTTTCGTAACTTAGAAAGAAAGTTGAAGCTATGTCAAAGAGTGCTTGAACAGAGATAGATCGGATTGAAAACCTATTGAAAGAAAGAAGGTTAATGAGGAGCTTAGAAGAAGTTTGTAGGAGGAAGACCGTACAGGGGAGAACTTCAGTTGCTCAAAAGGTCCATATGATTTATCATATGTTGTCCTCATCTATATAAGGTCAATCCTAGTACATAATAGACATGTGAATATGTATATATGTAGTATAGACTTATGGTGATAATAAGGAGTGATCGAGTACAAAATTTTCAAGAATTTCTTTGTAAATTTAAAAAATTTCAAATTATTGTACTCAGCACTATCTTATATACCCTCAAAAATTAAGGGGGAGCATTAAAATGTTCCTTATAGGTAACATATAACATTTTGTCCCCGAATGGTTAATCAATTGATATCCAACATATCAAGGGGTTAACATTTTGGATAAGGGGAGAAAATGTGATTAACCTGGATCTAATTTGTATTGAAAGATGTGATCAAATAAAATGGACTCAATGCACTCCACACTTAACATGTACTACGATTACGATGCACATGTTAAGGGGAGCTTTTAGTGATAATGAAAAACTCTCAAAGTGTAAATCTTTTTGATATTTATATCAAACACTTTGATTGAATTTTCAATGGTTTTTGAAGGATTATGATAGAATACTGGTATGTGCTTAATTACACATACCATTTTCCATTTAAAACGAACTTAAAAGAATAAAAACATACCAAAAATGCATTGTATTTGTATGTTTGCATTTGTATTGTGCAGGAAATGGATATCTCACAAAAAGACGAAAAACCAAGCAAAAAGCAACAAAACCGGACACGAGATGGAAAAGTGTGTGAAAACGAAGCCCAATCAAAGTCAAGTCAACTCCGAGAAGAAAAAGCAAAGAATAATATAACTTGAGGGGTCAAAAATACCAAACCCCTAAGTTATATTATTAAGGAAACAAAGGCAGGGGCTGATTATGCCAATTTGGGAAACTTCATGTATAAAAGAAAGAAAGGGAATGAAAAGAAGAAAGATGTGGAGGGAGGAGATTCTTCTTAAATTGAATCTACCTGATCACAGGTCGATCCTCACGGATTCGACAGGTTACGCAACAAACACTGACGAATGACAAAGCCTATTTGTCCCACCGACTTTATTTGATAACTGTTTTTCTGCAGGAGAAACTTAAAGATGGTGGTGGAACAGGTACCTATTCCAGCTGACTCAAAATATTCATAACCCACAATGCTCATTACCCGACCGACAAACATTAGAGACATCATGAAAGCTCACAGTACATGTTTCAAGATTTCCTGCCTTTTACTCCTGATACCGTACGTCTTTCTTGAAGTGACGAAGTATTAAAGTCAAATAATTTCAAAGAAGTTTCCGTTACTCTGATACTGAACGTCTTTCTCGAAGTGACGAAGTGTTAAAGTTAAAGAATTTCAAGAAAGATGCAACATTAAAGCTTTCCAAGTCAACAAATCAAGAATGGTATGAGCATGTCGGTCCAGAAGTCACAAGATCACAAGATGACAAAGTCACAAGATGGCGAAACGAGATTATGCTTGGTTGATGATCTCACAGTGCTCAAGATCACATCTCTACTTACAAGTAAAGATAAAGGAACAAGCTCGAGCCTAAAGTTAAAGATTACTACAACATATTCACAAGAGAAAGTCAAGTTTACGAGCTGAAGACTAAGAGATATATCATAGTATGCTAGGTTAAATTTTGTAAAATGGAGTGACCTCCCTTAGGGGGGGGGGATTGTTGGAAACAAGAAAAGTATCGGTCACTTCCAAGTTGTAATAGTCTTAACCCGTAGTTTGTTATATGATTAGTCTAGTAAGCTAGTCTGGCCCAAGGCCCATGGAAAGCCCGTTAAGGCCCATGGCCGGCCATGTATGTAGTTTATATACCCTCTCCATGCCTTGGAGAGGGTGGTTGGTTGTTTCATTTTCTCATTTTCACACATATTATTATTATCTTCCATTCCATGTTACTTTCTCTCTCTAGAAACTTTCCAACCCACTTCTCTCTCTAGTTCTTGCATAATATTAAAGATTACTAGTATTCTTCACACTCATAACTCTTTTTTTCATTCGAAATTTAACTACAAATACAATGCATTTTTTATCTTAAACTTCTATATCATGACATATAAAGACCAACTATATAACAAACGTGGAGAATTTAACACTTCACAATTGTAGATGCTTTAGTACTATCTTATAATGTTTACTTAAATTACCACATAGATTGATATGTATATATATAGTTTATACATTGCTTGGCATAAGTTTACATAAACGAATTTGTTATCAATGGGTATTGTTAGGATATCATTTCATCACCTCAAACACAAAAATAAGAAAAATAGATTTTAGAGAGAGAAAGTAAAAAAAAGAAAAATTAGGGCCTGTTTGGTAGCGAGATATGTGGCCAAAGAAATGGAAATGACTTGAACTCTCTTGTTTGGTACGCTAAAAAGAAAAAGCGGAGAAACTGATACAACTCTCGAGAATTGGTTCCTTTGTATTTTAATTTCCACTTCATTTGCTATGGAAATGAGTTCTCTTCACAAAAATATCTCCGTGTTTTTTATTTGAGAATTTGGGTAGGGACTCAAAAATAGTGGTATAAAATGCACATCACGTGCAATGCACATTCCTTTGCAAAATAATAGAAGATCCGACTCTATGGCTAGTGGGTTGACTCCATCTCTTCCACTTTATGAACTTCAATATCCATTGATTCTTTACCAATTTTTGCTTCTCCATCACGAAAATCTTCACCAATTCCTGCTTCTCCACCGCCACGATACTCCGGTAATTAATCATCCTCATCAGATCTGTAAGTTTTTTTGCCTAGGGTTTCATATGAGCTTCTCTTTCTTGACTTGGATGAAGTAAAATTCTTATTTTTTGTGCAAAATTAGACTAATAGGATCTTTACACATGCCTAAAACAAATTAGACTCATTAATTTTATAACCAATATATATATTTGTTTGCAAATTCTTGGCATCAGATAATGAAAATTTCATATGTTTTATAGGTTTTATGGAAAGTCAATGTAATGTATTGTTGGTTTGATGGATAATTACATTGGTGTGCTCCTCTAGGCCCCCCTAATTATTCGCATTGATTTTTCCTCATACAAACACTTTTCTTGTTCTTTATCATGTACTACATATGTAGATGACAAGATCACCAGGGGCCCAACAAAGAAGGCGTAATAAGTTACAAGCTGCTATGACAGCTGCAACGGGAAATTTTAATGTAATAACAACTATGGTTCGTTGGTTTATGTTGGGTTCTTTGATCATCAATCGTTTGATCGAGTCTAAAATGCTTCGTAAGAAATATATGATGAGCTTTAACACTAGACGTGATAATATGTGGAGCATGGTGTACCAAAGTGATATTACGAGTGTGGTTAATGTTCGAATGAATAGACTTGCATTCTCAAAACTTTGTAGTTTGCTTGAAACAAAAGGCGGACTCATTTAATGCAAGGCACATGCTAGTTGATGAGCCATTGGCAAATGTTCTATACATACGCTTTTCTCAAAATGAAAAAAAAAGAATATTTTTTTTTACAACGAACCCGACTCTGAAAGGCTAGCTGCCCACACATCAAAGACTCTTCACCATGGGCGGAGACAAAGGGGGGGCCCAAGGGGCAAGTGCCCCCCTAGCGAAAAAAATTGTAGTGTAAATTTTCGAAAATATCCGATTTTTTTCCTAATTTGCCCCTCCTAAGAATCATTTTATAGTGTAGTTATTAAAAAATATCAAAGTGTGCCTCCTCGAGCCAAACTTTCTGGCTCCGCCTCTGCTCTTCACTATTAGAACCATTTTCCTTTGGCCGAAAACTAAAAAAGTCGCTGAGGGTACAATGCCCCATTCGGCAATCATAACCTCCCATGCAAAAGATTCTTGCCATGACATGAAAGGCACACACAACTTCCATTGCATAAGGGTGCAAGGTCCGAGGCTACCATCGGCCATGTCAATAACGATATCTAGACATCAACGCGTAAGATCTCTTCAGATACTCCCATGGTCGACACTCGGTCGACCGAGTCGGTCTTCGATCAGCCTTAAGTGGAGGTATCGGTCGTCGTCGGTCGGCGGACAATTTAGGTCGAGAATGCGATCGATTTTGACAGGCACAAAAAGTAAAAAAATGTTACCGTTTCATTATAAATATACATAATAGCCGACTGATCCACTGTCGTTTTGACAGTGGGTCACCCGCTACAGTAACGGGCTCCTATTTTTGGGCCAGCCCGTTTTTTTTTTTTTTTAATTTGTATGCACAAAGTAGGAATGGAAAAAAAAATATTACAAAAGTTTTGATTTATTCAGATAAAAAAAATACCCGCGGAAACATCTTTGATACCTAATAACTTTAAAATAATCGATATGGTCACAAACTATGGTCACACCGCTCATTAACGGCCCCATTTTGGGCCACCCTTTTTTTTTTTTTTTTTTTTTTTTTTAATCATTGTATGCACAAGTAGGAATGGAAAAAAAAAATTACAAAAGTTTTGATTTATTCAGATAAAAAAAATACCCGCGGAACATCTTCGATACCTAATAAACTTAAAAATAATACGATATGGTCACAAACTACAACTCATTATATGAAAAAAAAACAATATAACAAAAAAAAAACACTTTAAACATGAGCACTATCCTAAAATTCGCATAAAATGTGGCCCACAACGAACTACAAGCACTAAACCATAAGGTTCTTGTACAAAAAAATTATAATGAAAGATATAATGGGGAAAAAAAATTCGAATAGAAAAAAACAAAAAAAATTAATAAGCCGAAACAATTATCTCTAATAAGTTACCACAAACAAATCACATAACCCAACCTTGGCTCTTGATACCACTTGTTAGGATATCATTTCATCACCTCAAACACAAAAATAAGAAAAATAGATTTTAGAGAGAGAAAGTAAAAAAAGAAAAATGGTTACTTGTTCATACAAAGAAAAATGAGAAGCAACACCCTCTCCACACTTGGAGAGTGCTTTAAATAGTTACAAGAGTGGATTATTCTTGTGGGCTTTGTGTTGGGCCGGTTCATAAAACAAATGGGCTTGAGCCCGACAACTAGGCCCAACTAGCTTAAATGAAATTCCCGTAAACTACGATTTACTTATACAAGGCTCGGAAATATTTAATGACCATCACTTTAATAAATACACAGCTAACAGGTATGCGCTTCAAATTTTTTTTTACAACGAACCCGACTCTGAAAGGCTAGCTGCCCACACATCAAAGACTCTTCACTATTAGAACCATTTTCCTTTGGCCGAAAATTAAAAAAGTCGCTGAGGGTACAATGCCCCATTCGGCAATCATAACCTCCCATGCAAAAGATTCATGTCATGACATGAAAGGCACACACAACTTCCATTGCATAAGGGTGCAAGGTCCGAGGCCATCGGCCATATCAATAACGATATCTAGACATCAACGCGTAAGATCTCTTCAGATACTCCCATGGTCGACACTCGGTCGACCGAGTCGGTCTTCGATCAGCCTTAAGTGGAGGTATCGGTCGTCGTCAGTCGGCGGACAATTTAGGTCGAGAATGCGATCGATTTTGAGAGGCACAAAAAGTAAAAAAATGTTACCGTTTCATTTTTATATAAAGCCACAAAAAGCCACCACTGACCACCCAACAGGTTCAACAAAATGGTGAGATGGTATTAAAGGGAGATAATTTAATGGTCATTTTTTATATATTTTTTGGAAGGAAGGAAATGGAGATGAATGAGTTTGGGGGTTGCTGATGGAAGTGAAGTGATGCAACCGGAGAGATGAAGAAGCAAAGTTAAGGGGGATTTTGTTAGGGGTGTTGATCGGTTCGGTACTTCGGTTAATTTTTTTTTTCAACTCGAAAATCGAATCGAACAGAACTAGGATTCAACCGAACCAAACCGAAAACCGAAAACCGAATTTGAATTCTGTTCGGTTCTCGGGTTGACCCGAATAACCCGAATTTCACTATTTATTTTTAAAAAAATTAATAAATACATAGATATTTAGCAAAAAAAATTATTTTAAGTATATAAAATGTTTTTTTATATTATGATAAAATTTTAATTGTATTTATATATATATAAATATAAAAGAATATATATATATATATATTTATATGAATTCAGTTTTCGGTTGGGATTGTCAAACTCATATCCAACCCAAGAACCGAATTAGTAGTTCGGTTCGGTTTTAGCAAATTTGATTCGGTTATTAGTTCGGTTTGATTGTTTTTGGTTCGGTTCGCTTTCGATTTTCGATTTATTCGGATTTTTTTGTTTTTCTACTCACCCCTAGATTGTCTTTGTGTTCAAATTCAACAAAGAGTACTTTTAGAAAAAGGTTTGGTTTTTATTATTTAATAAAATTTAATTTTGTTGTTAAAAAAATTTTTAAAAAAACGGAAAGTCGTTTTGTAGTAGTAAAAAGTCGTCTGTAGGTCGTCGAAGAAAGAAAGCTGATATGACATAAAAAATAAAGGTCATTGATGAACATTATAGTTACTAGCCTTAGTAGCTTAGGCATTTTTGACATGTATCAATATTGTAGTCACACTATGAACACATATTAGAAAAAATTGGACCCAATACACGAGTGATGCTAGTGCACAACGTATAAAGGGTGAATGACTAAAGGGTGTCAGAAGTGAAAGGATCCCGATTCAATACTTTTTAAAATGAATGCATGTTTTTCGTTTCTTAAATGGGCAAACAGCCCGACACTGGGACCCAAAATATTGACGTACATCATAAAAGTAGCTCAGATATTTTCACACTTATTGGGCTTAGCGGGCCCTCATCACACGAATCTGACGATGTTCATCTATGTTTGTGTCATCTCAATTCTACATTATCTCAACTTCTTATCATCTTTACCCGTAATGGTAGTTATCTTACTTAATGTTTACCCATATTACGCTTATACACACATAACACTCACATATACAAAATGTTAGACAATGAAAACCCCGTCGGTATAATTTTATTATTGATTATTGTTTATAATGATGAAACTCTAAATACCCTAAACTCACAAACCGGGTTTGAACATATTTATCCACTAATACTCCCCCGTAGTTCGTGCGACAAAATCGCGAAAGCTCAGACTGAAATAATAAACTAGAAAAGAAAAAAAACAAAACACTAACATAATAAAAGCGCATAACTTTAGTCCACTGATAACAAAACCGTACCAACGATCCACTTTAGTCGACTGGTAACAAAGCAGTACCAACGATCGACTAGTCGACTTGTAACAAAACCATACCAACGATCGACTTTAGTCGACTTGTAACAAAACCGTACCAACGATCAACTTTATTAGACTAGTAACAAAGCAACACCAACGATCGATTAAAAAAATAACAAAACCATAACTTTTTTTTAATAAACTTTAAATAGCATAAATCCAAATCTCGATCCTTCCTGATAAATTGAATTGTAGTGTACCTCAGCTTAAAAACTCAAGACGATGACTCCATATTTTTTTTGCAATGCATGATAAATAACTAAAGAGCCAGCATGACGATACGAATTCTAATTATGTAGCAAGTCGATAGACCGAGTCCCCATGTGCATGTTTATCAAGCAGAAAATATTTAATTATACCTTCGGGTGTAAACAATTCCACAAACTTGTAATATCCCTGTTTTTGTTTTGGTTGAATGGGATTTCGTGTGTTTTTAGGTTTTTTTAATTAGGGTTAAAGGGTGACGACTTGGGTTTGACGGGGTGGTTTAGTGGAGGCGGCTCAACGTAGCCACCTAGGTCTGAAGATCAGACCCGCTCCGATACCATGTTAATGGTGATTACATATGAAACTCTATAAACCTAATGGACCTTAAACCCACAAACAGGTTTGGGCTTATTTATTTATTGGCTAATACTCCCCCGCAGTACGAGGGACGAAATCGCGAAAGCTCGAGACTGGAAAAGAAAACACAAAACATTAAAGCTAATTAAAAACTAATTTGCAGCAAGGAGTCTTCATATGGTACAAGTAGCAACAGAAGCGTCACACATGAACACAATTAGTTGTTGAAGAAATCCGCCAAACAAATCTTCAAACTTAAAAGTCATGAACTGATAAACCTGGATAAACCAAAGTATTTTTTTTCATACTGGATAACCCAAAGTATCCCTTTTTTCGGATAACCCAACATATCCTTTTTTCATACAGGATAACCCAAAGTATCATTTTTTGCGGATGCCCCAAAGTATCTTTTTTCATACGGGATAAACCAAAGTATCTCGGACCATGATAAACCAAAATATCCTACCAAAGAATAAACCAATGTATTCTCAACCTGAAAACAATTTTTTTAATAAACTAACTATATAAAAGACGAATATTCAAAACCATGATTTTTTTAATTGCAGTTTATGCAATTTGTATGGAAACTTAAATAAAATAATAATAAGAAGAAGAAAATAATAGATCATTGACTTTGTGAGGCAAACATGTGCAAAACAAGATAATGAATTACCTATGACGGTTTGTTAAAAGAAAATTAGGATTTTGAGAAAAGAGATACGGAAAGCTTTGACAAGGTGGCACAAAAGCAGCTGCTCATGGTGGCCGACTAGATTTTGGATCAAGCCCGCTCATGCTACCATGTTAAACAATGAAAACCCTGTCGATATAACTTTATTATTGACCATTATTTATAATGGTGAAACCCTAAATACCCTAAACCCACAAACCGGGCTTGGACCTATTTATCCACTAATACAAAATACATCGTCACCGAATTGGCACCTTCATTTCATTTTGAGTCACCACCACCGATTCACCATTGTTTCTATTCCACCACACATGGAGCCTCCCTACTCTAACAGTACGTTTACCACGCGTGTTGAAGATGATTAACGTGTGGTTTCATCCATCACTACAGCTGGTCTTACAAACCTTTAGATACAAAGTGTGATAATTTCTACATCAATCAATAATATTCCATTAACGCTTTAAATAAATTCTATTTTTTTAGAAACACAACCATATATAAAAAACCCACAAAAGGAAGAAGGAAATTTACAAAACAAGGCATCCCTCCTTAATTAAACAAGATAATTAAAAGATGAAAGGACCCAAATAATAACATAAAACAAACTAAATACACAAGCCTAGCTAAAATATAAGATGGGAATGCTATCTCAGTATGCTAAACAACTTGACCACACACAAATTTAATAAACTTACACCATGTGTAACTTATGCTAACAAGCCCACATGAGACAAAAATGGTCCACTGTGCACCTGACCACACAAAACGCACAACAAGCTAAAGCTAAGACACTATCTCAAATTTGCTGCAACCTTAAACTGATATAAAACCACTTGATTATACCACTGCAGATTACAATATTGTTGTTGATCCAAACAGATAGTGCAGAAGCCTTAAACCTGAACAATCGCGAACCAAACAGACTGAAGCGAATATTGTAGCAAACACTGTAGCAGATACTGTAGCAGACACTAAAAATTCTGCTGAAGCAGATACAGAACCAGACATATACCAAACACTTATTGAATCTAAACTTTTTGGGGGTTCCACAACCATTGTTGCCAATCTATCACTTTATCTTTCTCCGATCTTCTTGAAATCCATTCGAAGCTTTTGAGTTGAATGTATTGCATAATTTTATTAATACTTGAAGCCTTTTTTCCGAACACACGAGTGTTTCTTTCTTTCCAAATGTTATAACCGGAAGTCCAAATAACCGCTTGCCAAACACGAGATAAAGAGATGGGAACATTAACACCTCCGTTATGTGAGAAAACTTCCTCAATAGTTAATGAGTTAACAATCCTCACCTTTTACCAAGTGAAGACTTTAATCCACACACTCATCACCAAATCACACGTGACTAAGCTATGATCACAAGTCTTTACAATATCGTTGCATTTTTTAAGTACTAAGCAACAAATGAAAACTTTAACTGTATAAGGATGGTTGCTGCACTCCTATATGATGTGCATAAATTTTATTTTCAAATGTATTGCTGGAGGAGTGGAGGTTATGTGTTTCTTGATATAATATGTAGCAAGTACTCAAAGGTGTCTAGTGAAAATTTCCATCTTTTACGCAAACGTTTCCAATTTTTCTTGTAAACGTAAAGCAAATGATGTTCAAAGTGTATATAGATACCTGAAACTTGGTTAACTGAGTTTTTTACCACCTTAAATTTTTAATGATCTGGTGTAGTACCCTGAACTTGTAAACTCAGATATAACTAGGCCTTGATTTAGTCACATGTTGTCACGCAAATTATTAGCATTAGTTTTTTTTGATCGAATTGTCTTAGCCAAAGAAGTATAAGACTAAAAAGTCAACCAAAAAGTCTGCTACCAGTAAGACGGTTTCTTAAAATTTCGAATCAGTGATTTA